>JAHWFP010014395.1:0-13326 GCA_023313725.1 Lithobius niger
ATAGAACGGACTTTCGCGTTATCGTTGAATCTTGGTGGGCAACACACTAACATAACGTCTTATCTAAATAATGGCTATCACTTAGGCTCACATTTTTTTTATTGCTACTGACAAAATACAAATTCAGGACAGAATAAGCAATCGAAATATTTTTTTTTTGAAGATATTACATGAATCCAGCAAAAGGAGACAGACTGTGTCCAAACCACATGCTGAAGCAAAGTTGAACCAAAAACGCAAAAGTTGATTTGTAAACCTTCTTTTTTAGAACACCAAGTGGACGATTTTTTTTTTCTGTAACCAGTGATGTAAAGGCGCATGTAAAGCACAACGATTATCAGAATGCCAGTTTTCTTTTCTTTAAACGAGGAATTGTAAAATTAAAAAGACCACTGGACACACGTAGCAGCACGTAAATCCAACCTTTTCCGGGCATCCACAAAAATCGCATGCCATCCATCCTATCAATTCTACGAGCAGAAATAAAATGATTTTGGCCACAACCATGCCTAGAAAAAAAAAGAAAAGAAGACGATGGTAAAACATATTTTAATCGCCTTCCAGTGTTAAAAGCTTTATTTCAGTTAGAACTTATGTCCTCTCACACACTAGGTAAAGTACACATGCAGTCCATAATTTTGGAACCTTGTGTTCTCCAGTAGTGTATGTCGAAGACAGATGCACTACGCACTACACATTTAAGGTACAGTTAGTTTTACTACACGCTACAGACTTTACAGGACACATGCACTACGCACAGGGCCATAACGAAGGGTACTTGGGTGGGGAGAAACTCCTGTTTTGCCAAGACAACTTGCGATTTTACCAGTTACTTTTGACAATTACAGTGGTGCATCCAGGAAAGTATTTCACGAGGGCCCGGCAAGATCTGCTAGGGTGTTCTGGGGAAGTGCTGTAAGCACCTCTAGAGGGCTTAAGCCCCGGAATCTAAGGCATTTTCCACTATTTTAGTGCTCATTTATGGCTTCCCGATATCCCGTTGGCAACTGTCAAAGGAGTTTCGACCAACTAAACTTTTACTTATTTCCGCATGGATACGTGAAACTAAGCACCTATGAGGGACATAACATTGGCCCACCTCTAAACCGCTCTGCTGAAAAACCAAAGTCGGAAACCGCTCGTTGCAACTTCCATCAACACCATGCAGCAACGCGCTACGAAAGAAAATGGACAAAGAACCAAGATGCAATAACACAATCGAAAAGATGAGCCACAACGCTGTCACCAATGCAACATGGGTTGTTTACAATCACTTCGCTCTACTTTGTCGACAGTGTAACGTTGACGCCCAAGGTTACTTAATTCTTGGTCCTGTTTGACATTATTAAACGTAAAAGTATTATTGAGATATTACGCAGTTTAAAATAAATTTTTTTCACATTGGTATTATTTGTCTGGCCGATTTCAGTGACAAATATTCTTACTTTCATTTTTGGTGCTATTTTACATTATTAAACGCAAAAGTATTTTTGAGATTACGCAATTTAAACACGTTTGTTCATGTTAGTGTCATTTGTCTGGTCAATTTCAGCTACATGTAAGTTCTACTTTAATTTTTTGTGCTATTTTAGATTATTAAACGTAAAAGTATTATTGAGATACTAGAGGAAGCCCGTGCTATGCACAGGGCCGGTCACATTTCCCGGGATACATTTCCCGGGACATTTTCCCGACGACTTGTCAGATTGATCGATTGATTGAGTGGGAGAGTGCATTTTCAATGTGGGCGCGAGGAGGGCAGAAGTGATTTTCCTTTAGGCTTTCCTTTAGGCTTTCCTTTTAGCCGGCCTCCGATATTATAATAAAGATTACGCAATTTAAACAAATTTTTTTTCACATTGGTATTATTTATCTGGCCAATTTTAGTAACGAATACTATAGTTTACTTTAATTCTTGGTCCGATTTTACATACCTAAACGAAATTCGTATTCGAAATTTCATTTTATAACGAAATTATTCATAATCGGTAAGTTAAAATGAGCCTTTTCAAAACAATGCATATTGTTCTATTACCAATACGTACAAACTTGTAAATTATACTAGAACATTTGTACCTAGGTTGGGTTCCGGAATCCGGATTGAACTGGTATTGACTGATACCTGACTGGTCAAATGTAGGAAAACATGGCTAGTAAACATCTTAGGCAAATGTTACACGTTTGTATAAAAAACATTTTCTTGGGTAGGGGGAGGAGGCAATGTGTGGACTGTGGAGGCGTACACGAAGAATAAGATAATTCTGGATCACACGGGCATTCAAATATGTTACTATTTCTATTCTAATCTCTTTACATTAGGGCGCGTTTAAGCAACGAGACATTCTCGCCTGCCGAACGCTATTTGCTAGGCAACCATTCTTTATTTACGATTCATTTCTCGTTTCTATTAAATGAAAGCGGTACTAGGCAACAAATTAAATGTATTATAAATAACAGGGATAAAGAACAAAGTGCAAATCAATTTAAACATTGCCACAACATTGTTGCCATTTCCTAAATTTGCTATTCTCGCTGAAAAAACAGCTTCTAGCAGTGATCAAACGACGGCAAAATAAATAGCTACTCGCAGCGAGAATTCAAAATCCAACATGGCGTCCATTTCGGAGTTGTCGAATCGAAGACAAACCATCGAACACCGGCATTCAGAAATCTGTCCGTCGCCTTTAACTGCAGCAAAAATTGTTTTCTAGTTGTTATCAATCGACGCTGTCATGTTGTATGCATCATACGTCGTTTCACGAGGCACGAGGAGAAGATTTGCATCCGCGTTGTTGCTAGTGGTCGACCGAAACCAAGTTTTTCACTTTCGGCCGAAACCGAAACCACTACCGAAACCGGAGATTTGGTTTCGGCCGAAACCGAAATCGCTACCGAAACTGGCAATTCAGTTTCGGCCGAATCCGAGACCACTACCGATACCATTAAATTGGTTTCGGCCGAAGCCACTACCGAAACTGGAATCAAAACTTAAATAATGTCACTTTTAAAAATTAGACAAAAAGTAAGGATTAAATCATTAAATCATGAGTGTATGGTTTGTCACAGATGTAGACTATAAAAAAAACTAGGAGGCAGAGACTGGTTTACCTCTTTTCTGCCGCTAGGCTGAGCAAGTCCACGTGCGCCCTTCACCCCCACACCTAAAAAAATGTCAATCCTGCGTAAATAATTCATGACTTTCGTTTGCGTGTTATTTCTGCTTGCTAGTCTTTTTTTTTTAAACGATTAACTCGTGTCGGTAAGGGAGATCCAGATCACCAGAAAAGTGTTTGATTCAATGACTTCTTGAAAACGTAAAAAAAGGCAATTAAAGCATAAATTCCCTGCAGTGCAACGATGCCATTATAAATATGATTAAACATGGATTGAAAAAAAAGTATTTATTATTGATGGGCATGGCAGAATAAAGCAGTATCTGGACTTCGGTGCTTCTGGGCGTAGTTAGACTACGCGGAAATTGGCTATTGCCAGGAGAAGAATTGGGTTCGGTTTTACCGAAACTGCAGCATAGGATTCAACCGAAACCGAAACCATAACCGAAAGTAGTTATTCGGTTTCGGCCGAAACCGAAACTGACCTATAACGTTTTGACCGAAACCAGAACCGAAACAGAAACCAAAAATTTGACGGTTTCGGTGCCGAAACCGAAACCGTAATTCGGTCGACCTCTAGTTGTTGCCGTGGTTACTATGTATAGACAACTCGAATACTCCGGTAAAGGCGAGAAGCAGCCCTCATATTTAGCATTAACCATGTAAGGGCACGTTTAGCAACCACTCGCCTTTACTGGAAAGTTAGTGAGCGAGAAAATTGTCGTTGCAGGATTCGAGCTTTATTAGATTTACGGGTTTTGTTTTGTTTGGTTTTTGATTTAATCGTGATCGTTCGTCAATTCGTCTGAACTACAAACGTAGGCTACTGGTAGCCAGTTTGCGTGAAAAGATCATGGCGCTCTTTCCTTTTTCTTTTGCTGATACGGTACAAAGGTTGTGTTCTTCCTGTATCCTGTAGACAACCTAAAAAACAGGATATGACATAACGCGAAGAAAGCTAACGTTCATTGCTAAATTTAGCTTCAGTTTTGGCTCTCATTCGTTCGATCTTGGAGTAATTAACACGGCCGGCAAGCAGTGCTTCTTACGAGTTCGTTTGCCTACGAGAATTTTCAGTGCCATACTAACCCGAGTGATTCTATGAAATCGATCATTTGCGTGATTTAGCATCGAACTCCTTTCTAGATTTAATTTTTCCGAGCCTGTATTTCAAAAGGAAATTTCTAGAAAGGATTTGAGAGCTAAAACGCACAAATTATAGATTTTCATAAAAGCCCGAGCGGCATTCAGTGTTCAGGATTCTCACTAGATTCGACATCAGATTTCATTTAGGACTCAAAATTCTACAACAGACTTCATTTTATGACTCAAAATTTTGAGTCATAAAATGAGAGTACTATCCCCATCAATG
Organism: Lithobius niger; assembly: GCA_023313725.1. Classification (NCBI taxonomy): domain Eukaryota; kingdom Metazoa; phylum Arthropoda; class Chilopoda; order Lithobiomorpha; family Lithobiidae; genus Lithobius; species Lithobius niger. The sequence continues at coordinate 4,486 of JAHWFP010014395.1, forward strand.
TTTACGATGTTTTCGATGTTTATGATTTAGAGTTCACGATGTTTTCCTCTATTTGGCGTAACGATGCTACCCCACCCATCCCATTTCGTCATCCAACCTGTTAATTTGTTTACTTCGGCTTTTGGTTGGTACTTCGTATTAAGCAGACCTAAACCTCATGTTTATGTTACTGATTCACCAAATTAAACATATCCAGACGAGAAGCATCTTCGTGTTTCCGTAAAAGTCCGACGATTCACGAAAATAACGTCATAGCTCTAATACGGGTATAACTACTCCAAATCCTGGCATACCTCGATCGAAGCAAGCAAACAACTTGCTCAAAAGGGATAAACAGAGTGAGGCAACTGAAGTGTTACGAGCTGATATCCTGTGAATGGCTAATGAGAGAATAATAATGATAGAAATGCAATAATGGGTGTGATGGCTGACGTTTGTACCAGAAAAAACTAATGACCTTGAATTGATATTTCAAGGTCATCCTCGTGCTATCTTCCAAACAAGATACGACACGGCGAAAAAGTAAATTAGAAAGTTGGACGCAAGGAGACAATATAAATAATCAATAAATAAATAAATAATAAAAATTTACCACCGGTAAGTGGAAGGAGGTCGGAAGGGCTGGGGAACCACTTACACCGTTCCTGGCAAGTAATGGTTTTAATGAATGAATGAATGAATGAATTGAATTTATTGCATAACAAGCAAAACGTGACAAGGAAAGAGTCAGTTGACCACTAATATCCTCAACGTACATAAAAAGAATAAAAAAAAACATAAATAGTTATATAATTCATCAAATAAACAAACAATGCTGACCAAATTACAGTCGAGTCAAGAGCAAAAACTAATAGCCTCTAATTAAATATCATCACTGAGGTTAAGTTTACGCAACTCAGTTTTAAAAACATTTAAGGAGGGCACAAAGACCAGATCACCAGGAAGGTCGTTCCACGGCTTCACAACCTGATTTGCGAAAAAAAATTTCCGACAGTCGGTTTGGTACTCTGAACAACAAGTTTGAGCTTGTGCCCCTGTGTTCGTCCATCCGAGCGAAATTCAAAAAGGTTTGTGGAATCACAGTCCACCAAACCATGTAAAAGAGAGAAGGTTAAATGTAGGTCTGTCCTAAGGCGGCGCAATTCAAGGGATTCCAAATTTGTGGCAAGAAGTCTCTCGGGGTAAGTTTTGTTTTTAAGTCCACGAAGAGATTTCGTGAAGCGTCTCTGGACCGATTCGACAAGATCAATGTCCCCCAAGAAATGTGGTGACCACACGGGACTAGCATATTCCAAAATAGGGCGGAAAAAACTTTAAAAGCCCAAACTAAAATATGGTTGTCCCCGGAAGTAAAAAGCTTCCTAACAAAGGCCATGCGCCTGTTTGCCGTCCTAACAATATAGTTACAATGACAACCAGATTTGAGGTCGGGAGTTATCCAACCCCCCTAAATCCTTTACCACCCGCTTTGCGAGCAAAACAGCACCAGACGTAGAAATATATTCAAAACGACTATTAAGGTGACTGAGATGGAGAACATTGCACTTAAGGGGTGCAATGGGAAGCTGCCAACGAATCGACCAGCCAATAATCTCTGAGAAGGCCATGCTCAATCCTCCAAAAGTGGCATCATCCACAACATGTGTATAGGTTTTTACGTCATCGGCAAACTTCTATAACAAATTTCAGGATTACCCGTAGAAAGATCGTTTAAAAATAAAATAAAAAGTAGAGGCCCAAGGACGCTACCCTGCGCGACCCCACTCTGCACAGGTCGGAAATTCGGAGCACGTGCCCCCAACAACAACACATTGAGTGCGACCAGAGAGAAAGTCAGCAATCCAGTCCAACAACAGCCCCCGAAAACCCAGATGGTTCAGCTTTGCCAAGAGTTTACTGTGAACAACAGACTCGAAAGCCTTGGCAAAGTCAATGAAAATGATGTCCAGCAGAATCTCAGCATCAACAGATGCAGTCAAGTCATCGAGTACTGACAAAAGCTGAAGGCTCGTAGATCTTTTAGGAACAAAACCGAACTGGTCCTCGCTTAAAATAGTGTTCCTTTGAATGAAATCTAGCATTGCGGATTGAATTAAGCGCTCCATGACCTTACAAGGAACACACGTAAGTGCAATACGGTCTATAATTAAATGGGTCAGACGCTTCCCCATTTTTTTTAACTTGAACTTGAACTTGAATCTACACCAACAGGAAGCTCAATAGCTTTTCGCGTTGGGAAGGAGTTTACCAGTTCTTGTAGTGGTACGGGTCTAAGACACCAGGCAAGTAGGCGTCTAGGCGTCTTTTGAAGCATAGGACAGAAGGTGCCTGTACAACATCGGCAGGGAGTCTGTTCCATAGGGAACAAACCCGAAATGGTAGGGAGAGTTGGCGCACCCGCGAGTTACATCGCCGTTGGAAAAGCTTTTTCCCGTTGTTCCTGGTGGGTTGGCCCTCACTGAGTGTGAACCAGGTTGCTGCGATGTTGCTTGAATCACGTAAGCACTTATAGGTAAAGATCAAGTCCCCTCTTGATCTCCTGTAAAGCAGAGTTGGTAGTCGTAATACCTTCAGGCGCTCTGTGTAAGGTAAGTCGTGGAGTCCGTTGACGACTTTGGTAGCACGTCGTTGTACCCTCTCGACTTGCAGTCGAGTTGCACTCGAGTTGCAGTCTTGCAGTTGCAGTCTTGCAGTTGCAGTCGAGTTGACTCGAGTTGCAGTCTTCCATGCACAAGGCACCCTGAAAGTTTCCATTGATGTTCGGAAACTGTTTGCAATGGGAGCAGATATTTTGTGTTTTATCTCCTTATAGAAGGCCGCCGAATAACCATCGGGTCCTGCGCTGTGACTTGGCTTCAAGGTCGAAAAAGCTCCCAGAACAGATAGCTCATTTAAAGGAGGCAAACAACAGCTCATAGTGCTGCCGTCCGTCATGGAAGGGATGATGCAGTTATCAGTTATACAATTCCCAACAAAAATAGAGTTAAAAATGTTACATTTTTCACTATTTGCAGTCAAGATTTTTCCATCAAACTGCAATGGTGGGATTGATCTGATTTTGCCGGATTTCCGCTTTGCAGATCTAAACAAGGATGCCAAAGAGCCCTCTTCAATAACTCGGCGCTCGGTGTTTTTTTCAAATTCTCGCGTTTTGGAAAAGTATAATGCTTGTATAGCTTTATAGCGGGACTTACATTCTGCCGTAGGATTTTGTTTAATTTTTTCTTTCTCAGTTTTGAGATCGAAAATGGAATATTACCATATTTAAGATCACTCCTGCTATGAGGGCACTCAAAAGTACACAACTCAGTTGCATAATCAATGACGTTTATAAAATTAGTCCACAAGGTATCTGCGTCCATCCCGTTATTAACGAAAATTGAAGACCAATTTGTAGTTGATAAGACGTTTCACAACATGTCAAAATCAACACGTTTCCGCCGGTTTATTTCACAAATGGCAGGAACAGTACCAAGGCACTGAATTGTAAAGTTAACCATATTGTGATCACTGGTACTACAGTGATCCATATCACTGGTACTGGTTCCGACACATGAAGCCGATAAAGAAGTCTCTCACAATCAACCAAGACGAGATCAAGAATATTATCCAGCCGTGTCGATTCATTTACTAACTGTGTCAGTCCCAGTTGAGATACACAGTCAAGGAAGAGTGCTTGACGTCTAACAGAGGCAGTATCACAGCTCCAGTCAACAGAAGCCATATTAAAATCACCAGTGACAATATTAGAAAAAGTAGGATGGATATTATTTTGAATTAAAGAGCACATGCTCAGGATGTCGATCTCGTCATTTGCATCAGGGATATACCCAATTATAAGCCGCATTTTTTCAGAAACGAAGTCAACACACAAAGCTTCTGTGTCAGTTGCCACATCACCAACGAGAAATGAGATGTCAGATTTGATAGCAGCAAGTATGCCACCCCCCAAGGAACCACGATCCCGCCTGGCAAGAAGGTAAGGTGCCCTCCAACAATGAACCCATCAGGCAAAGACTCCTCCAGCCAAGTCTCCGTACCAGTGATTAAACTATACTTCCCAGTCGCCAAAAAAATAAACAAAATTCCTGGAGTTTGGCATTTAAACTTCGAGCATTAAAAAGTACACACTTAAGATCAGAAACACTCCCTACACAACAGCCGGCATCATTTGCAAGAAAAGTGGGGTTGGGCCGATTTTCCCAGTTTAGGACATTCCCCATTAATAACCCCAGTTTCCCATGAAATGCGGATTGATTAATGCATGAGTAATTTCAGTCGTCAATATCTGCTTCCCAAGGCCAGTCAGATGCACCCCGTCACGAGCTATACAGCCTCTATTTTTCCATAGCTTATCCCAAATGATAACAAACCTAAGATTCTTCTCACGACACAAAGAAGTAATTTCACTGTTACAAAGCATAACCAGTTCACGCTCATTTCTTTTTTTTTCTAGGGAAAAGTCCTGCGATCATAACAGAGGCATCAGGGCTTATACTAAAGATTTTGTCGACAGCATGTGAAAGACTAGTTTTAATGAAGTTCGACGTATCACGCAGGATATTATTGCTCCCGGCACACAGGACAATCGATGGAGCGAGACAAGTGTTTGCCAATGCCCCTGGGACCCTCGTAGCGAGGTCCTCAACAAGCATGCCTGGCCAGGTCCAAATAATAGGGTTCACACTCTCTTTTATGTGGAGTGAGCGAACGTGTGAATCGCCAATTACAAAAATGTCATTCAGGGCACGAGCAGAAGAAGACGGCATAATAAGGGTTGGAGTACTCCTGTTGGGTAAATTCGTGTGAGCTAAAAGTGTTGGGTTTCTTTGTTCAAGATACGTATAGTATGGCACTGGTGGAGGCCCTACCCGACCTGGTAGGAGAATTATTTTTTCTGGGCGGAACAACCAACGCATCAGGCAAATACTCTAAGGATCCTTTGGCTAGGTATCCTTTGGCTTTACGAGTGGTAATCCAGTCATAATTTGAACGAGGACAAGTAACACCCTTGCCTGGTTTGGCCATGTAGTCATGTGATGGGGGTGGTGATTGCAGGCGATGGAGAGAGAGAGGAACCGTGTGATCTGGCCGCGCCAACACTCTGCCGCAAGGAACCACCAAAACACAGCCCAGGTCAATGTGGGTCGAACGAACCTGAATTTTATCACAATCCGACCTAGCAAACACGGAGCTTACAGTGAAAATGTCCGCATCAGCACAATCGATACTCAATGGGTATTTTTAAGTTTGGTTTCAAAACGAGCGACCTTAGTTGAGAACAATAAGTTAGTGATTTACCGGAAGTGGTCGCTTAAGAAATCTGTGCAATGGTTCAGATTCCAACATTTTACGGAAAGCCGAAATTGTTGTTGCATTTACAGTGCTGGCCTGCAGAGAATTCCAAATTGGGACAATCCAAACCGCGAAGCAGTTCTGGCGACAGTCAAGACGAGAGGCTGGAACAATAAGTTTCCAGTAGTGCCCCCGTGTGCTGATAGGACAATCAGGGAAATCAAACAACGGAAGATCTACAGATACCAAAGTATGGAGGATTTTAAATGTCAATATTAAGTCAAATCTAATTCTTCTCAGCTCCAAAAGTTCCAGATCAAGCTTTTCAAGTCTGTCCCGGTAGGCAACGTCACGCATACCCAGGAGGCTCTTTGTATATCTACGCTGCACGGCCTCAATCAGATCAATATCCCGTACTAAATATGGCGACCAAACCGGGGTGGCATATTCCAGAAGCGGTCGCTCAAAAACTTTGAAAGCCCACAACCTTGGTTTCAACATTACCGGATGTGAAGCACTTATTAACGATGGCTGAGCGACGATATGCCAATGCACAGACCTTCTGGCAGTGAATGGTTGGTTTCAAGCTATTGGTAAAACAAATCCCAAGATCGCGCATTTCCGTTATGGAAGGAAGCATCACATGCTCCAAAAAGTACCTGGAGCGGTTATTACTTTTACCCACATGAAAAGTGAGACATTTGCGGATAGAAAGGAGCAGCTGCCAGATCTTAGACCAGTCAGCCACGTTCCGAATTTGGGCCTCAAGTTCAGGGATGCGACCACCAGTAAAATTTTTACCTCCAATTTTAAGATCGTCAGCGAACTTGAAACCAAAAATGTTGTTATCGTTAAATGTTGGTGGTCCCAAGACAGACCCCTGTATACTAAATTTTTTAATGAACACTAGCGGAGTCGCTCGCTTCGCTCGCTCATTTCGCCGCGTCTCGCTGCGCTCGAGGAGATTTCTTGTTGAAACTCGTATGGTGCTGACAAACACTCCTAGCCAAAATTATGAAACAAATGTGTCAAGGATGTGAGCTGAATAATGTGCGCGTCTTTGTTAGTGCATCAGTTCATAATACAAGTGGTAAACAAAACTAAAAATGGGCAAATAATGTCATTCCAGAGTTGTAATGTTAGCATTCTGTATCTATACCTATTACACTTTTGTGCTGGGGCCACTGACCTTTTATCCAACGTAGAAAGTCGGTCATTTTCACTATGAATAAATATTTAGCTTATATTACTTACTAGTATTTAGAAAAAAAGTGCAGTTTCCGATGACGTGCAACCTCAGAAACGTGACCACCTTCACAGCCGACCACCATAACCACACATCAACAGAACACGCCACGGTTTTTAGTTTAAACAAAATTAAAAATGGTCAAATAATGTCATTCCAGAGTGGTAATGTTATCATTCAATGTCTATACCTGTTGAACTTTTAGGCTGGGGCGAATGACCTTTTATCCAATGTAGAAAGTCGGTCATTTTCACTATGAATAAATACTTAGCCTATATTACTTACTAAATGTATTTAGGAAAAAGTGCTGTTTCTGATAACGAACGCTGATTTCGTTCGCTTCGCTCACTCAATCAGTGCAACCATTACCTCAGAATCGTGACTGGAATCAATATAACCACTAAGAACAACACATCACTGGTAGCACTACGTTTTACATGGGTTTTCTTGTTTCACTTATTTACAAATTTTTTTCTTTACGTCGTGCTCAGTACAGGTTTTTCCATCGGCTCCGTAACACTTCTCTTTAAGGTAACCCCTAACTTGGCGAAACAACTGCAGAACGTCTAGTGACAACGCCACGGTTTGAATGCTAGTAAGGCCTACACAAGACACTAACTCTTATCCAAAGCTGCTCGTGTTTTAGCACAAATAAGGAGGGAACTGGCTGATGGCCTTACGTATAAACTAATGATCGAATATTGTTGTTTAAAATGATACAAACGCAGATGTAAAAGTATTCCTGGCACCCTTTTCTGGTGACAATATATTTTCTATACCTAATTTAGTCTTTAGCATTTAATTTTTTTCTGTCTTTGTGTTGCTGCTAAACGATTATTCTCTTGTCCTAGATTTGTCAGTTATTATAGAATCGGCGAATGACTCCAATTTCAAAACGGGTAATAAAATAGTACAGTGAAAGGCTACGCGTCTTTACTGGTTGTTACTAAGAACAACAATTTAGTAACTCACTTCTCGTTGTGTCCGTTACCGCCAGACCATTGTTGATGGACGTTCCAGATAATTTCGGAAAAAAATGGCAACAATCATGACGTCATGTATTGTTGAGGCATTGTTGGGTGATTGTTGCTGATTGTTGCAAATGGTCATTTTTCGTTAATTTCGGTCATTTAGGACCCAGCTCGGACTTTGAAAATACGCTTACACAAAGGACGGATTAATTTGCTTTCTTTTGACAAACTTGTCATATTTGTAGCATTATACTTCTAGAGGAGAACACGAACTACCCCAACCAACCAACCAACTAAGCATCAATTGCATCTTTTTAACGAGGAGAGAATCCATTGTTAAACATGTGCAACTTGGTTTCCTACCGAATAGGTCTGCTACCCACCAATTACTAATGGTACTCAATCGCTGGACAAGTGCGCTTGATTTTGGTGTTCCTTCGGATAATATTTATTTTGATTTCAAGAAAGCCTTTGAATCGGTCGAAAGCTTCTTCTCAAACTCGAGGGTTACGGTATCAAAGGGGACTTACTTATCTGGATAGCGGCCTTTCTGCATAACAGGGTCCCAAAGAGTAGTAATAGAAAATACTGTTTCTTCTTGGGTACGGGTTCCATGCTGCGTTCCACACACAAATACACAAAGCAATACACAAAACTTGAACGAACTTTACCATCTAATACGCATTTCTATCGTTCTTTTTTTTTTGAAATCAAAAATCGGCGGAGAATGGACATACCGTACACACGATTTACCTGACCGTAGCAATTACAATAAGAAGGAAGCGGAAAAAAACAACTGTACAAAAAACGGCTTTGCCAATTATAAAAAAAAAGCATTCGAATTCATATCACCATACTCACAGCTGTGAAGGTACACAAATTAAAACGGATTAGCGTTCACTCGCAAATTAAAACACAAGGAACTATAATTTGATCTCCAATTCCAGGGTACAAGGACTGTGACATACCAGCCTCCATGCGCACACATACATGTTCACCACGAATCAGACACACAAAACGGTTGGTTACTTCAGACAAATTTAAATAAAGAAAATTGTTTCTCAGGCATCCCGCACAAACTAAAACCTGCAGCACCAACTTTTTTTTATTTTGTTTCTTTGCGTGCCGTGCAAAGTGGCTTTTGCAGGCATGATGCAATTCAGCTACTCAAATATTTGTATTGGAAAAACTAGACAGATTTGCTTTACCCCAATACGGAAAAAAAAAAAACTTTCTTGACACAAATGAATGTCTGACGATACATACTTTATAAGCAATATAAAATGTTGTGTGCTTAGGTGATACTTTTAAGTATTTAATTTTTAAAGT
>JAHWFP010014397.1:0-10365 GCA_023313725.1 Lithobius niger
CAATTTCGAATCGAATGGACTGTAAATAAGTGGTACTGTTTGGAGTTTTTATTGTGAGCCTGAAGAAGATAGTCGGCTAGGTTTTTCCATCCACATCAGAAATGACTATCAAAAATTCGCCAAGAGTAGTAAACGTTCTTGTCTTTCTGGAATCCTGCATGTTTTCCTCCGTAAGTTAACAAACGAGTTTAATTGAAGGTGTTTGGTACGAAGTGTAAGGTTACAGATTGAGGCTATTCATTCATGATATATTTGGTTTGCTAGCACTGATTTGTAAGAAAAAATTAATAACAAACGGGCGTTAGGCCTAAAGGGCACTAAGCCTAAATGAACGGAATTTTGTTTGTACATAAATAAGAATTAACATAATCATTGCAAAATTAAAACCAAACGAAAAGCCAATAAAGAGATGACTAAGTTGAGAATGGTTCGGCCTATAGGCAAAAGGTAGTTGCAAATTGTTGAAAACCAATTTCTTGTTGACGTGGCACTTTATTACTTATCTGCACGGTAGTGGAGTTGAGTCAATACACAATTAAAAAAAAAAGGAGTGATATATCAAAAACCAGAGCTGGTAAAAGGGGCCGCCAAGTTTCGAATGGTTCGGCCCTTCAAAGTAGTGATATCAACACACCAAAACATTCGCCAACTTAATCGCACCGAATAATACTTTGGACGTTAAATGAAAACTTGAACACTGCTACCGAAAGTAGCAATGTTCTAGTTTTCATTTAACCTTTGAATTATTAAGCGGTGCGATTAACTTGGCGAATGTTTTGATGTGTTGATATCACTCCTTTGAAGAGCCGAACCATTCGAAACTTGGCGGTCCCTTTTCCCAGTTTTGGTTTTTGATATGATTACAGTAAACATGTTAACTCTGCCAAGGTAAGTCAGACTAGCTCTTCGAAAAGCATATCCCTAGTTTAATAACGTACAGTTCAGATCATCTACTTTTTGTGCAACAGGCAGACTTTGCAAGCTTAGTTTGATTCTGAACAAGTCTAATACTTCCAATAAAGCACTATCAAACCTGCTCTCTACCTAGGGTACAATGCATAAAAAATATGAAAACACATAACTTACGCCAAATGGGCATTGTTTCCTCAAGAACAACATCAGGACCATGACCTATCTTGGTTTTTGCTCGTATTGCAAATATGTAAACTTTGCCTGGCTGAAGTTGCCGCAAAGTGCCAGTCATGGTATCAGCTGGAAATACTTGTGTCTTCACTGCAGCAGAATTCTGATAAACAAATAATAAGCAATGTAAAGAATCAAGTTTTCTTCCACTACGTTAAAAAAATGTTAAAGTCAAAACGGAAAACAGTTTGTAAATACATAATACACTTTTAGAGTAAATTAATGAGGATAATGAATTCTCACTGAACTGTTTGTTAGTGTTTCTGCCTTGATGCTCCATGTGCCATTCTGCAATACTTCCTCAGGACGTCGGTTAAATGTGGTGATGACCAAGTGAAGCAATAACCTCAAATATCACCCAGTCAGCTTCATGTTTTAACCAACATCCACAGAAAGCTTCGCTGAATGGCCTATGAAATATTGGGGGGGGGGGGGGGGAGAAGACTAAAATTGCAGGGCCCGAACCTGCTTAATTTTAGTTTTTATTGCCAAAACGAAAATATACATTACCTGTTTTAATAGAAGCAGTTTCCCCTTTTGAGCTATATTTCCCCTAGAATCTTGAATGTTGTCTTCCCTGCCTAGCTCGTATAGTACTGCGCATGCGCGGGCCTAGGTTTGCTTATATAAGCTCCGGCGCAGCGAGCTGTTGGCATCATTTCTCCACCTTCTAGACCTAGCTCATGGAGGAGAGGCTTGGGCGGGAGTTAAGGTAATGTATATTTTCGGTTAGGTAATTAAAACTAAAATTAAGCAGGTTCGGGCCCTGCAATTTTAATCTTTTTATAGCCGAAGAAAATATACATTGCCTGTTTTAAAAGCAGACTTCGTCACTCAGAGGAGGGCTATGGTTTTATCTTCCCGTAGTACGAGCTGGCATCCCCAGGAAAAGATACTTTTCCCGATGAAGACACATCTGCGTTCCCAACCACTTTCACCATGCCGACAGAGTCGGAACGTAGCAGGACGCTAAGTGAGCTAGCAAAGTTAAATGTAAGGTGAGATTGGGGAAGTGGTTGCTCATGGATAAGTTACAAAATATTATTAAAAAATACACCGCATGCAGTGGTCTAAGCATCAAGGGGTACAAAGCAAGGAATCAAGCATAAGTGCTGAAAACATTTTGCCTTGTGGGAAGGACGAGGATGGTGCGGAAGTGGAGGTAGCGCAAGGAAACGGGAGGACAGGCCGGAGGTAAGTCCTGAGGCTGATGAAAGAGAATTCAGGATGTTGTGTCAGTAAGGAGATGGAAGCACACGTAGGAAGAAAACGGTTAAACGATGATCAAACTCCCTTGTCCTTCTCACAAGGCAAAATGTTTTCAGCACTTATGCTTGTTGGTGTGAACTTCTTGTTACAGAACTGATGCGAGGAAAATGGTCATACTACCCACTGAAAAAAAAAGGAGGTAAAACGGACGCCCTGCTGTCCTTGTTAAAACAGAAGGGTAAGACTGCTTACAGAATCTTCCGAAACCCCAGGGCTACGACTGTGGTCTTAGTGCGGCATGGGGAGCTCGGTAGGTCTCCTTCCGCAGAATTTGTATTCGGATTGACGCCGTGGAAGACTGGAAGGAAGGAGATGGCGTCATCGAATTGCCAGACCGAGTAATTCGAAATGCGTGACAAGAGCAGAAATCGGAAGGCAGGTCCCCGGCAGCGGTTCTTGTAATAGGATTGATACCATGGAATACTGGTATAAACGACGGAGCGTCGTTGAATTGTCAGACACAGTGAAATGAGAGACGAGATAGGAGCGGTGATTCTGAGTTCAACGCCAAACAAAAACGGGAGGACGATCGAAAGCGCCCTTTGAAATCCTCGTCTGTTACAGGGCTACACGTAGTGTCGGTGTTGGATGTATTGGTTGGAGTGGCAAGTGTGACCCCTGGAGCGTTGGGTGAGGCGATGTCATTTTGATGGAGAGGAAGCGCCGGAGACGGAGGTACCATCTGCTGGTGGAGGAGCATCCGCATGGGGAGGCGGAGGACGCAATTTGAAGGTGGATGCCATTGCGGGAACGGAGGCAGAGGGACCATCCGCTGGCAGAAGAGCGTCCACCTAAGGAGGCGGAGGACGCAATTTGATGGCGGAGGCTGGTGAGGAAACAGTTGGTAATTGAAGTGGCGTGGCGGAGAGCCGACGAGAAGGTCAGACGGTTCCTAATGTGGACGAAGCATTGTGTGTGCGTCATGTGCGAGAGTAAGCATAACAATATGTCCACCAGGGCGGTGAAGATGGAATTGGAGAGGCCAATCGTGATGTGTGCGGAGGAGAGCGTAATTCAGTCTCATGGAGTAGCACTTCCTGTTTTACGACTTCCAACACGTTTGTCAAAACTTCGTTGGATGCTTGTATGAAGGCATGTTCTGCTTGTAATTTATCCGACGGAAGGTCAGTAGTTCCGTTAGGGTGGACCGTCACAAGTTGCATTCAGGTGAGAAGTGTCCCGTAAATGTTAGCACGAAAATAGTGTAGAAGTTTAAGTCCTCCATCTTGCGGACCGATTAATGTTATCCCTGTGTTAGTGCTTCCCGGAACACTGATGCGAAAGGAGGAATGGAGGACATCCCGGGAAAGGAGCCTCTTTAAGAGTTGACCGTGGAGAAGGATCCTTTTTTTTTTTTTTTTGTCGTCCCGAACTGTGGGTGCGGAGGGCACGCTGCGGTGACGAGGAGGAGTAAAGGGACAACGGGCTATTTCGATTTTTATTGAGTTGGTTATCGGTATGCTGGATTTCAGTGAGCGCATGCCAGAGGTTTTGTTGATCGCCGGGATATCACCCGTTGATGGGAGCCTTGGCCGTTTTGGGAAATGCGGAGGTGGGATGGAGGTTGCTGTTTTCTGTTGCGGCGGTTTCTTTGAGGTGGTGTGGGTAGGGTGGAGAACACTGTGTTGATTAGTCGGACGGTGGAACGGCGGGAGCGGTAGCTTGCTGATGACGTGCATGTTCCGCTCATTGTTTTGAGAGAAGTTGGTGAGCGGTAGGCGGAGGTGTGGTAAACCGGAGCCGAGGAATGGAGAAGGAATAGAAAGGTCGACAAATCGGCCCGTGGCACCTTGAGCTAGAAAGGAAGTATCACCCGTGGATGAGGAGGCCAGCATGGGTGAGTAGGGTGGTTCGGAGGGCGGAATGATTGAACGCGGAGTGGAAATGCAGGTCCCTGGATGGGACGTATTACGTCGCGTTGGTGAGTCTTGAAGAAAAATGATAGACGAGAGACATTCCGGAGGAACGTTAGGAGGGGTCGGTGGGTCCGTGGAGAAGAGCCGTCCTCTGTTGTAGGAATGGATGGAGTGCTAATAAGTTCAGAAGCGGTGGAGGGCCGGAATGACCAACAAAGAAGGAGCAAAGGGAGTCCTCCATCCGCGGTAATACAGTGCGCGGAAAGGTCACTGCAAGACGTAGGTCGAGCCACGAAGATTGGTCCTGTTGGGGGCAGTGTGTAGCACAGCTGCACTGGTTGAAGGTAGAGGAAAGGCCAGCTTGTAACAAAAAAAGGAAAAGGAGCCCCGCGCAGTAGGATGCACGGGTGGTGGCGGCGCAGAGGGATATCATCCCCCTGTGATGAAACAATAACATGTAATGTTGGAGAGAAAGGAAGGCGAAAGCTGACTTGTCAGTGGTTGAATGGTTCGTTAGGTAGCGGAACGTTTGGCTACAGAATGTTGATAGGAATGTGAGGATAAGTCGAGTGGAGTCAAGTGAGGGTTGACGGAGGAGGCCAACCTGGCTGTTACCGTCCGCGCCTTGAGTTGAAGTTTGAGACAGGTATATCGTTCCTTAGTGTGAGAGAGTTCGTCGGAGAGGGAACGTAGATCCCGTGCCGGAGGCGGTTAACTACAAGGGATGGGAGACGTGTTCGCTGTATTACAAGGTATGGAGAATGACTCGGAAAGGAAGGGATTCGGTGGCTCGAAGGAATCCTGTTCTGTTGCTAGTTTTAAGAACCTCCACTTCCTCCGCAATAGGAGGAACTGGGAGTGCGGGAGGTGTTATCCCGTGGCGTCTGTTTAGCGGAGGCATAGGAACGTGGAAGCGGAGGTGGAGGCGGAAGGCAGGAATGCGGAGGCTCGCGAAGTGAACGGCGTGGCGGCAAGAGAAGGAAGGATCTCAGCACAGTGAAGTAGCAAGAGAGGAGGACGTGTAATCGTAAAGGCAATGCGCAAACTGCAACCATGCAGGATATGGCGGTGCGTGATGGCCGAGGTGACATTCATGAAGGAGGCTGCGCAGAAAGATGCGCAGTGGGTATGGTTATGACAGATGGCAAGAGCCCTTCCTCCGTGTTGCAGGCCAAGGCGTAGTGGGAGGAATACGGGCTGACGTGATGCTGATGTTCCTACTTGGAATGCAACCTCCCTCCCCCCCTGTCCTGGTACGGACGGAGGCTGAGCAGGGGAAGCGAGGGGTAACATGAGGCTCGGTACGGACAACAGGCGATGGTAAAATCGGCGAAGCGAAAGAGGGTGTTGCAGAGGCTGGGTCGGGAGAAGCGACCGGGGCGGACGATGTGATGGATGAGCCGAAGTTCCGAAAAGCCCCTCTATGGGCGGCGGAAGGGAACAGAATAGGAACAGTAAACGAGAGGCCTTCCGAAGGAAGGATGGAAGAACATGGTGAGACCAGCAAGGGTGGAGGAGGGTCATGCTGACTGAAGGAACGGATGAAGCCACCATACAGAATCCAAACGGAAAAGGTGCGGAGGAAGGCGCCCTTCCGCGGAGCAGAGGTATGCAGAAAGCGACGATGGGGAAGCTCGGAACGACCACTCGCGGTGATCGCCCTAGGAGAAATGATGCCAACAGCTCGCTGTGCCGGAGCTTATATAAGCAGACCTAGGCCCGCGCATGCGCAACATTGTACGAGCTAGGCAGGGAAGACAACATTCAAGATTCTAGGGGGAAATATATCTCAAAAGGGGAAACTGCTGCTATTGAAACAGGTAATGTATATTTTCGTCGGCTATAAAAAGACTAAAATACCAGGGGCACCTGGTTGATTTTGGTTTTTGTTTGCCATTACGAAAATATGCATTACCTTATTTTTATTAGCAGTTTTCCCCCCATGGAGCTCTATTATCCCCAGACTTGAAAGTTGGCTTCCCTGTCGGTCTCTTATCTCACTGCGCTTGACAGAAACTGGAATCACCTATACAAGTGGTTCGCTGCGATCCTAGCATCTTTCTTCCAACCCTCATGAACCTAGTCCATCAGAGGGGAGGCTGGGTGGGTGCAAGGTAATGTATATTTTCGTACGGGCAAACAAAAACTAAAATCAACCAGGTGCCTCTGGTATTTTAGTCTTTTTATTAACACGAAATATACATTACCTTTTTTTTTTAGCAGACTTCGTCACCCATGGCGGCGGGCTAGGTTCGGAGCTCCACTATACGAGCCGGCAGCCCTACGGACAATGTCCGTTGTGGAACCCACGTCAGTTTCTCCAGCCAGGACCCGGGATCCTCAGTCCCATGGGCGAGCATCAGGAACAGGAGAAGCCAGGGGTTGAAACAAACGGTTCGACACTAGGGGAAGGTAGGAGTGCATACAGACAAGATGCCAAACCACCTTGGTCGGGAAGCGATGACAGACATCATCCTGAGTAGGTGCTGTAGACAGACTGGAACCGACAAGGCAACCTTGGACTGGAATCGATGAAGTAATCATGGTGCGGAATTGAGAGCACAAGTGACTGGAAGAGACTGGAGACAGGAACACGGTGCCGTAAGATGAATTGCAGAAAACTGTGTCATAGGCTGTTGAAGAAAAAGCAAAGGCAGGAGTAGAAATCCACACGACATGGAACCGGTATATAGGTAAGTCCAGACGACAGATGCAGATGATGGAATCCGATAGAGAAGTGACCACACATCCTGAGCCCTGAGTTCATCAGAATGGTGCAAAACTTGGCGAGCCTAGACGTAGCAAGGAAACATCTGTACGAGACCAAAGGAAAGTTTGTTGAGTTAGGCTATCCACCCGGGTGCCTAAACCGAATGATTAGTTAAGCAGTAGGCATGACGAAAGCTGGAGTATGGAAGGCAGACCACCGACACAAAAATAAGGATAAGGAAGAAGGACTAAGAGTGGCAGTTACGTATATGGAAGGCGTTACAAAGTTCAAGGTGTACTTAGAAAAAATGGTTTTACATCGTACATCAAGAACGCAAAGGGCCTGAAGGACCACCTGATGAAAAAGCATGCCTATCCTGATGCCATAAGAAGAAAAAGAAGTGAAGCCAGTGAGCAAGATGAAGCCCTGAAGCACATAAAAAACACCCGCGAAGGCGTTTACTGAGTTCCATGTGGGGATTGTGATGCCGTTTATGTGGGAGAAACACGGGAAGGTATACGTACGAGAGTCAAGCAGCACATGACAGACACCGGGAATGAAGTTGTAACGAATGGCATAGCAGTTCACCACAAGGAAACTAGACACCAAATCAAGTGGGAAGGCACTGTGACACTCCTCAAGTCCAAATCTAACAATGATGTGCATCTGAGAAGCCTAGAATCCCTGGCTATTCAACACCACAGCCGAGAAAAGGCTGTGCTGATGAATATCCAGGGATCTTGAAACCCAAACATTCAGTTCCTGCTGAGAGGAGAGTTTAATAAGTTGCTGCGGGAGAAGTGGTGCACTGGCCTGCAAGTTAAGGAGGCTATGGCCTCGCGCCGCATTCCAACGAACGATAGCAGCAGACGAACGAAAGCAGACGAACGTTCACGACGAAGCAAGCGGTGATGTGGTAGCCTGATGAACACAGTCGTTCTGAGCCCCTCCAACTCCAGAAAACCTGACTGTCGAAAATTTGCAAGGATTTTGTTTGCTAAAACTAGACCTTGGTTCAAGCTGTCATAACTCAACATCACAACAAACGGCCGCCATCTTGGTCATACAGTTAGATATAATATATTCTTATACGAGAGTGTGAAGCTTCTACCTTCTGCCGGTCCCCGCGACAGAGCAACGCCTCCAGATGGTGCAGTGATCAAAGGGGCGAGAACAGTCCGCCTGGCGCGTGCTTTTCCTATGCTAAAACTGCATTATTTATTTCGATTTTTGTCAGGTTCCAATCGTTAATTGTTTGTTAATTTTTTTAGAAGTTGTTTAATTCTTAGACGCTTATTACTGTAACTAGGGTTATTCAAACACAGCAATTAAAAAAATAAATAAACTTAACGATTTAACAGAGTGAAAGTGAACAAAACGTATGGTAGATTGGTGTTTACACAAGTAGTGGTCGCAATTAAACAAGAAATTGTAAAAGTTGGTAACATAATTATTTTAAGTCCGCTTCTTGAGTTCCAGCTCCGCTTTCCAATTCGTGAGTTGAATTTGGGTCGAAAAAAAAAAGACTAGTTAGTTTTCTCATTACGTAGTTCAATATTTTCAAAAACCCTTCCGTGAATTTATAGACAAAATGCTCCGTTCATTTCCAGGTAAATTATAGCAGGAAAAGTTTTCAATTTGCGCAGAAATATCTATTTCATTTGAAAAAAACAGTAAACAATAATAATTTTTCTAAAGACTTTTTATTCTAGCACTAAACAGTAAAAAATTTGGTTAATGGTTCAGTTTTCTTTTCTTTCAACCCTACCGTGAATATATAGACAAAGAGTACCGTTTAGTACTGTTTCTTAGTACCGTTTAGTACTGAATTTGGAAAAAAAATTGAAACTTAATAGTCCCCCCCCCCCCTCCACGAAAAAAAACATTTTATGCACTTGACGACAAAAAACCTATGTGGTGAAACACACTCTCAAGTTGTTCTGTTTTAATAATGTTTTTTGATAAAATATTTTTTTCATTGAAAATTCCATAACGGCTTCTACTCTGAAAGTTCGTCATTCTTGATAATTGATTGTTGAAAACAGATTGTTACGAACAATTTCAGAATCAAAATACTGTACTAGTATTCTTGCAAATTTTCAACAGACCGACGACGTCTGTCTTTATCAGGCCTAACCTACACAACTCAAACTTTTGTCAACTACATCGCCACCGTGGAATTCAGCGTTCGAAATCTGCGCACGTGCATGGCGTGGCGTGGCCTCCTATATTTATCGTGCTGGTTCATCGACTGCTTCGTGAATCGCCTGGAAAACTCATCTCTAAGGAGGAAACGAATTCCCGGATTGGATGGGCCTTAAGTGTTCATCCCACTTCTAAAATCAAATGTCCCACATGATAGGCACTTGAGGGGACTGGAATCCCTGGCGATCCAGCAACATGTTAAAAATGACGCCGTTTTGATGAACACTCAAGGCCCATCCAATCCGGGCATTCGTTTCCTCCTTAGAGATGAGTTTTCCAGGCGACTTTAGTTTTAGTATATTTTTAAGGATATTTTGTTTAAAATAGTACTTTTTAATTATTATTGATTTCATTAAATTCTCAATATTTAAAATTCCATTATTTGTTCTGATTTCAGAAGTTGCTAATTTTGTTTCATTATTTTTAAAAAGTATTTTTATCACCTTATTTTGTATGCTTTGTAATCTTGTCAGCATATAATTACTAGTGTTTCCATATATTTCTATACCATAACGTAAGTGTGCTTCAATCCATGCATGATAAATTGTTTTCAGACTTTTTTTATTTACTATCTCCTTGATAGTGTACAATTTAGGCAGCATTCCTTTTATTTTTTTAATTAAGGTATTTATGTGTTCATTTAAAGTCCACCTGCTGTCTAATGTTATCCCCAAATATTTAAATTTATGCACCCTTTTTATTTTTACACAGGTATCATCACAAGTAATACATTCTTTATAAATTTTAAATTTATTACAGTTTTCTGTATGTAAATATATTTCATTATTCCTCATAGTTTCTTTCATATGCGCTGTTCTTATTATCATCCATTCAGTTTTATTTTCATTAATAAATAAATCATTTTGTAATAACCATTTTTGCATATTATTTATATCTTTTTGTAAGTTTGCTAACATAGTTTTTTGATCATAGTGAATCGATATCAAAGCTATATCGTCTGCAATTAGAACGATTTCAGAGAATTCAAGAATTTTTTCAATTTCATTTATATAAATCAGAAATAATAGTGGTCCTAAATTGGAACCTTGTGGTACACCAATCTTCATATCTGCCAAATTACTTCTCATATTTTTTATTTTACAGCATATTTTTCTTTTATCCAAGTAGCTCCTCAGAATATTCTCCATTTTACCTCGTATTCCCATTTTAATACATTTTTTT
>JAHWFP010014398.1:8369-19253 GCA_023313725.1 Lithobius niger
GGGGGGGGGGGGGGATTCTGGGAAAGGATGATCCAGACAGTGAAGCGTTGTCTACGAAAAATACTAGGGAAAGCAAGTGTTTCACAAGATGAGTTGTCAACGATTTTAATAGAGATTGAAACCATTATCACCCAACGGCCAATCTCTTACCTATCTGACGACCCACAAACAGAAGAGCCATTAACACCAGCTTATTTTTTGAACACTAACCCAGATTCATGAGTTTTTGTGGGGAGGGTGCAGCCATTAGAAGAGCTTAAGGTCGATCGAGATTTCACACGAAATTGGAGGAACTGCCAAAGGTTGCTTGAACATTTTTGGCATAATATTTTGCTGCGACATTCTCTTGCTACATGTTTTTTCCCTAAACATACGAAACAGTTGCCACTTTTAAGAATTTTATCTTTTTTTTCACTAATAGTCAAAGATGCCTTGCACGCTGAACTCTTATCAGTAGTTAAATCACAAAATATGCACGAATATCCTGTTTGTGAGCTAGGTTTTGAGTGATCTTCTACTTTGGCATGTAATAACGCTGCAGACGGTAAAGGATTTTCAGTTGTTACCTTGCCAGTTGGTTTAGGTGTACTTCCTTTTCTGTCCTTACGCAAAAACACCAAGTCCTCTTTTCCTTCGACTTCTGCTTTCAGTTTTCCTAGGAGGGTGTCTAAGTCGTATAATTCTATACGTGTGGTTGACCTTCTCCAATCAATGACTAACTCTTCAGGTACTAGTTGCATAATCACAGGACATAATAAACAGCCATAACTTTTTGAGTCTACCCCCAGAGCTTCTAAACTTTTTATATGATTAGAGCACTCGTCATAAAGACGCCTTAAACTTTTAGGATCGGGTGTATTGTCTCTAACTGCGGCCATTTTCAGTAGCCTAGCCATATGGTAGTGGATAATTAACTCTTTCTTACCAAATCGATCCTTGAGGCTATCAAGTGCGGCGTTGTAATTTGCATTAGTCATTGTTAGTCCAGCAATTGATTCTGCGGCTACTCCTTGCAGCATTGATCGTAGGTAGTTGAATCTCATAACGTCATCAAGGGTTTTATTTGATCGTATTGGTCCCAAAATCTTTGCCAATCGCCCAGGTCTCCACTAAACTTCTTTATTTCCAGTTTTAGCAACTTGGTATTGGACAACTTGGCGCTTGTTTGTGTTGTCAATGGAGCTGGATTTTGAGTTAGTGATGTTGTTTCTAGTTCTTTCTCGGCCTTCATCCTCCTTAATAAGATCTTAGCAGTTCGTTTGATGTCGTCTATCGAGTCTTCCCAGTCTGTTAACTCTTGAACAAACTCCTCGATTTTGTCTTCTGAAATCAGCTGTCGCAGGACTTCGTCTGCTTTACCAACTGCGACCTGTTTTCTTTCGATTTGCACGACTAATTCTTCTACTTCGAATTCGTCGACCTCAGTTGTACTCATGGCCTCAGCTAACAGGTTACAGGATTTTGTGACTGATGCACGGTAGCCCGCTCTACTCTTCCTTGCTCCTGTTTCTGTCGTCATTGCGTGTCGTCAGTTGTTCCTTCTTGACTTGGCCTAGTTCTTTTTCACTTCTAACCGGTTTCGGCACCAAAAACACAAGTCACTCTGTTACGGAAAGGAAGGCAACCGAAACTCCATGAGTAACTATAAACTAAACTTAACATTTATTCCTTACGGAATTCTCAGTTTTTTAAACGCAAAACTAGTTTGCCTGTTGCTAGCCGTTTTCAGTAACTATCGCTACTTAAAACAATATACAAAACAATATAAAAAGGCAGCATTGCTGCTCCAAAGGGAACTCAATTGTCACGGTTAACAATCCGTGACACACCTCTTAGGGGATATCGACATCATCGAATCTGTGCAGAGACACTTTACTAAATCACTTAATGGTCTAAAAAACAAATCTTATGAGGAACGACTTGAGTTTTTAGCTCTTGGTTCGCTAGAGTTACGTCGACTTCGTGCAGAATTTCATTTAACATTCTCTCTTTTGCATAATTTAGTTGATTTTGATTACTCTTCTTTTCTTTGAATTACGTCTCGGTGACAGGACTCGCGGTCATTCCTATAAGTTAATGGTAAACAAAGCTAACTGTGATACACGTAACAATTTTTGGACAAACAGAGTTGTCGTACCATGGAATGCCCTTCCTGATGAGGTGGTCAAGACACCTAACTTACCTACTTTTAAAAGTAAGCTGTCCAGATGTGACCTAAAAAGGTTTTTAATGCGCTTTTAAATTTCAGTTCACTGCTTTATTGCCTTTTAACTATGTTTATATGGTTTTTAAATGATTTAAAATGTTTTTAATATATTTTTATTTTATTTTTCTGGTTTACTTTTTTATTGCCTTCTTACTGTGTTTTATTTATTATTATTAAGCACATGTTGATTTGACTCCAGTTACTTTCTAACTGTTAAGTAAGTATTTTTTTTTATTCTGTGACGTCAATTGATCTGACCTGGAACGTTAATTTGTTTTTTACTGATTCCTTTTAACAAATTTCAAGTTTGGCTGAGAGTCAGTGGACCGCAATAGGCCCTTCCCACTCAAGTTGCTTATGCGACAAGTTATTTATTTATTTATTTATTTAACGTCCTAAATATTATTCGGTGCGATCAACTTGGCTAATAGAATTATCCTTGGCGGCCTTTCCATGGTTGAGTGATATCACTACCTTCAAAGGCCGATCCTTTTAGGATACTTAGTAGCATTTTACACCAGTTTTGGTTTTGGGTGGATATCACAGCTTTCATAGAACTGTGAACGTACAAAAGGTTACGCCGCCTTATTTTCATGTGTACCTATTTTCTGGCGGAATTTTATGTCTATAAATTTTCACATTGATAATTTTCAAATTTGCCATTGCCAATTAGCCGTTAGATTAGCCAGATTGACACGGCTTAGTTTATTGTACCACCATCTTTCACATGCTTAAGTTTCTTCAATTCCATGTTTCATATTGTTTCCATGTTCGTTTCGCTTACTCAATCAGCGCATGCTCTTTATAGTTCTAGGTGTAAGCAAAAAAAACTGCACTTTGTGAGGATAACACCATCTCTGATGTACTTCATGTCCACACCCATGATAAAGTTTTAGGAAGGGGTGCCCCTGAAACCTGCCCAAAAACCAACATGGCGGCCATTTTGTTTTTAAAATGGCCGCTGTCACAATACAAAAATTCGAAAATCTTACTGATATTTGTAAGTTTAGTGCTGACTTCTAGTTTTTAAAGTGTACCGAATTCAAAGAAATGCTCTAAATAATTGCCAGGACTTTACACAATGAGATATCCAAAATGGCAGCCAAAATGGGGCAAAATTCAAGTATTTTTCATAATTTTAAATTATACTGATAGAGTAGATGCAGATTTGAATTATTCCTCAAAGAGGTGAGTTCATTTGCAATGACTAGTAACTTGCAAACACCAGGTAAAATCTGTAGTGTAGTGTGTTCGTAATTAGGAACTAGGTTGTGGCTGTTTCTGTTCTGTACCACTGCATTTTTCTTCCAATTCCCAGTAAGTTGCAAATTTAAACTGCTGCAGTATAATTCAGATAAATAGCTGTAAGTAAGCTTGGATGAAAGATGGAGAAGTTTATGTTGGAACAAGGCCAATTAAAACGTTTTATTGTAATTAGGAGCTAAGCTATGGCAGTTTATCTCCACTGTAGTGGTGTGCTTTTTGCGTCTATTTACCAGAAGTTACATCTTTAAACTGCTGCAGTAGCCGTTCTAATTAAGACAAAATGGACGTAATTAGGCTTAGATGACAGATGAAGATGTATATTTTCGAATGAAGGTAATTAGAACGAATTATCGTAATTAGGGGATAAGCTAAAGCTGTTTATCTACGATGTAGCCCCGTGATTTCTTCTTCAATTCACCGCGTCTTACACTTTAAAGTGACACGGCGGCAGTTCTAATTATGATAAATGGATGTAATCAGGATTATATGAAAGGTGGCGAAATGTATATTCCAACATGGGTAATAAAAACTATTGTCGTAATTAGGAGATAAGCTATAAGTGTTTATCTGTGCTGTAGATGCTTACGTCAATCCTCTCTAAGTTACATCTTTAAAATGATGCGGTGGCAGTTCTAATTATGATTAATGAATGTATTTTAATTACGCTTGTTGGAAAAGATACATCTCCATCTTTCATATAAGCCTAATTATATCCATTTATCTTAAGTAGAACGGCTATGCAGCAGTTTAAAGATGTAACTTGTGATAAATGGATGCAAAAAGCACAGTGCTGCACCGTAGATAAACTGCCGTAGCTTATCCCCTAATTACAATGGATCATTTTAATTACCCTTGTTCGAAAACATACATCTCATCCTTACATTTAAGCCTAATTATATCCATTTATCTTACTTAGAACGGCTATTGCAGCACTTTAAAACGTAACTTGTGGTAAATAGACTCAAAATGCGCATCACTATAACGTAAATAAACTGCAGTAGCGTAGCTCCTAATTACAATAAATCGTTTCAATTATCCATGATCAAAAATATACATATCCACCTGATATCTAAGGATAAATACATCCATTTATTTTAATTAAAACTGCTACCGCATCACTTTAAAGATGTAACTTATGGTGAATTAAAAAAAATGCAGTGAAAACAGCATAGAGAATTAGGCGCAGCTTAACCCCTAATTACAAACACACTACACTGCGGATCTAAGCTGGTGTTTTTTCTAGTTACTAGTAATTCGAACGAACTCACTTTTTTTATATCACTAATTCAAATCTTCCCTACTCATACGTATATTCTAAAACTATGAAAACTACTTGAATTTTGCCACCATTTTGGCCGCCATCTTGGATACCTTGTTGTGTGAAGACCTGGCACCTTTACAGAGAATTTTTTTTGAATTCGGCAGACCTTAAAACCTAGCAATTGACACCAAACTTACATACGTTAGCGCGATTTTAAATTTTTGCATTGTAAAGCGGCCATTTTAAAAACAAAAATGGCCGCCATGTTGTTTTTTGGATAGATTTCAGCGGTAGCAATCTTCAAGTTTTCATTTAACTTTCGAACTATTAGTATGTGCGATTAACTTGGTTAATAGGATTAACCTTGGCGGCCTTTCCCTGGTGAAATGATATCACTACCTTCAAAGGCCGACCGCTTTTGGAAACTTGGCAAGTTTTTCTGCCAGTTTTGGTTTTGGGTGGATTGGTTATAGTACTTAGGCCGCAACAAATGCTGGCGAAGATTAGCCTTGTTTAACGCAAGTTTACACCCATCCACCGACGTGGCAGAGACAACCACCTCGGGAAGGGCTTTCCAACTGGCACAACACGACATAAGAAAAATATTTTCTGGTATCGTGACGACTACAATAACGAACAAGCTTGAGCTTATGCCCTCTAGTCTAGTAAAAGTTTGGAATTCGAAAAAAAGGAAGCTCGACCGGTTGAAGATAGTGAAGAATTTTGTAGGTTAAGACTAAATCCCCCTTTCGTCTCCAGAGTTCCAGATAATCCAACTCGAGCCGAGCAAGACAAAGGGCACAGAATACAGACCAGGCAGGGATTTTGTAAAGTGCCTTTGTACGGATTCAAACTTGTCAACATCCTTTAAAAGATGAAGCGACCAGTTTGTAAATGTTTCCCAGCAAGCCAAAGGAGAAGCATTATAAACTACGCATAAATTGATCCATCTCCTATGGGTCAGGGGGAAAGCTGGAATTGCTTTACCGGCGAGTTTGCATTTTCGTGTATTTTAGGAAGTGGCTGGCAATGTTAAAGGAACAAATGGTCACTTGGTTAGTCATAGTATAATTTGTACGTCAAAATGGTTGATTGATCTAGATAAACAGAGTAGCCACTTTGGGCTTCTAGTAAGTGTTGCATCTGTTTTTGGGCGCCTATCGGAATTCATCATTCACGACAAAGTGCACATTAGTTACCATAGTTTTCAGTTTTCGTAACCTCGACTCAAAAAACTGCAGATTGTACAATGGGTATTAGTTTATAAAGCTTTCTCTTCAGATTTGCAAACTTGTTACCAAATACTGATGTTCGAGCAATAATTTATAAAAGTGAACCCGAAGCAAATCAGTTCAGTTCTCTTACCATTTCTCAGATTTTTGCAAATAACCGAAGGTAAGAATCCCATTTCACAACTGTTAAAGTGTCGTGGTGTATAAAGGGAACTTAGTACTTATGGTTTATTAGTGTAAGTCTTTCGTAGTCTTTTCCTAAATCAGGTCAATGCATTTGCTGACTATTTTCATAGCGTTTATACAAATCCCAGTATCGGTACAATACTTTTTGGATACTTGGCGGCATTTTACACCAGTTTTGGGTGGATATCGCAGCTTTCATAGGACTGAACGAAAAAAAGGTTACACCGTCTTATCTTCATCTGTCCCTTTTTTTCTGGAGGAATTTTATATCTATAAATTTTCGCATTGATAATTTTCAAATTTAACGTTGCCAATTAGCCGTTAGATTAGCCAAATTGACGTGGCTTAGTTTATTGTACGACATCCTTCACATTGCTTCAGTATCTTCAATCCCATGTTTGCATACACTGGCTAATAATTGCTGATTTCCTTCGTTTTGCTCACTCAATCAGCACATACCCTGTAGTTGTTTTGTTTATCCCTGCACCTTCCCTTTATTTTTTAAAGATTTCGGCAGCATCCAACACGAGACTATAGAAGTTAATACACACTGGTAACTGGCCGAATTAGTGAAGCGAGTGAGTTAAATACTCAGCTGACTTTAGATTTTGCATGTCTGGTTGTGTGTTTGTCGGTTTGGGAACAATAGCGTTCATAATTTGGTTCTCATTTGGTTGAAATTTTGTGACAAAGGAGTTTTGGTGGATGAACTTCACAAGTTCAAAGATAATCACGTTTTTCACTGGACAGCTAATAAGATTTTTAAGCGGTATGAAGGGAATTGCTATTATCAGAATACAATCAATTGCCATGTCTGTTTTTTAAGTATAACCGGACGAGAAAATAGTATCATATCAAAAACGAAAACTGGTAAAGGCAACCGCCAATTTCCGAATAGTTCGGCCCTTAAAGGGAGTGATATCAACGCACCAAAACATTTGCCAAGTCAATCGCACTGAATAACACTTTGGACGTTAAATGAACACTTTTCATAACAATCGAACTATTAGTCGGTGCGATTAACTTGGCAAATGTTTTGGTGTGTTGATATCACCCCTTTTAAGGGACAAACTAATCATGGCTGTGTGGATAATTATTCGGTAGTTTAAGAACTACCGAATAATTATCCACACAGCCATGATTAGTTTGTCCCTTGTCCGGGTCTACATAATACCATGCATATGGATACCATGGTGTGAAATACTGCATTACAATAAATAAATTGTGCCTCTACCAATTGTTTATTTGGCTATGAATTTATATTTTCAGAGCCAGTAAGTAGTAGGCCTACAAAATCTTGTGTTGGCAAAGCTTAAGACGGCGTTTGCACTGCTAATATCTGTCTTCGGAAGTGTGCTGATGTACCCAAGACGAAAGTAGTAGATTGCTATTTGACTGGGGAGAGGTTTTAATTTTGCTTTTGTTGCGATGGATGATTTTTTGGCTATTGTAACAACCGTTGAATACAGCAAATAAAGTCTTACATGTATGCGCACTCAATTTTGTGTGATAACTTAATAACAGATGGTCTACGGGAGTAGTGGGAAAAGGTGATTTGGCAGACTAGGACGCACGCACACCAAACCTTACCCGACGAGCCTCACCCTCGGCCTGCCCCATCCCATGGACCTCACTCCCCACTCCCCCGGCCTGACCCCCACTCCACGGGCCTCACCCGCCCCCCACCGTAACTGAAGGACCACCGGAAATAATGAATTACTTATAATTTACACACATTTTTGTAGTATTTACACGACATTTACCCCAATGGGTCTTACTCCCAAGTAGTAGATGTTTTGGTGGAAAGCAGGCCCTTTTGATTAACCCCCTAGGCCCCGCTGCTGGCCCCCTCCTTCCTTACTGCAGATGGTGGTCCCCTCCTATTTTGATGGCCCCCTCCTAATTTTTTTGGTGGTTGTTTTTTTTTTAAGTGTTGCTCTTTGTGAGAGCATTTTTCGGCGTGTAACTTGTGTCAGGGACCCCCCCCCCCTGCAGACGGGCCCCCTTCTTATTTGAATATTTTGCAGGTTTTTTGTTTTCTAAAGTGTTGTTGTTTGGGGAGCATTTTTCACAAATCATGCGGATGAGGGGTGTGATACTGTGAGTTTTAGTCATGCCACCTTGGCACCCTTGGGGAATTCAAGATGGCGTCCAAAAATGGTGACGAAAAACCGTTTTTTGCCTCTAGCGTCTAAACCGTTCATCCGATTGAAAGTTAACCGGTAGTAAATTATTTTTAGAATAAAATTTCCTTAAAAAAGGTACTATTCATTTTTTTGGTAAAATTAATCCTTCTTACCGAAATTCGTTATTTAAGTTATTTTAGGCCGTTAACGCATGTTACATATATAATTCCTGACTTTAAACAGCTGCAGTACCCGTTCTAATTCGAATAAATGGACGTGATTAGGCTGAAATGAACGACGAAGATGTGTATTTTCCAACAGGTAATTAAAACATTATAAATTAATTAGGTGCTAAGCTACGGCAGTTTACACACGTTGTAGCGCTGTGCTTTTTTCTCTATTTTACCACACGTTTCATCGTTAAACTGCTGCACCACCCGTTTTAATTCGGATAAATGGACGTGATAATGCATATTTGAAAGATGAAGATGTATATTTTCCAACAACGGTAATTAAAACGATTTATGTTAATTAGGAACTAAGCCACGGCAATTTACCTACATTGTAGCGCTGTTCTTTTCGCTCTAATTTACCACAAGTTCCATCTTTAAACAGCTGCAGTACACGTTTCAAATCGGATAAATGAACGTGATTATGCTTATATGAAAGATGAAGATGTATATTTCCAACAAGGGTAATTAAAACGATTTATATTAATTAGGAGCTAAGCTATGGTAGTTTACCTACGTTGTAGTACTGTGCTTTTCGTTGTATTTTACCACATGTTCCATTTTTAAACTGCTGTACCACCCATTCTAATTCGAATAAATGGACGTAATTAGGCTTAGATGAACGATGAAGATGTATATTTTCCAACAAGGATAATTAAAATTATTTATAATAATTAGAAGCTAAGCTACGGCAGTTTAAAGATGGAACTTGTGGAAACATAGCGCAGAATGCATGGCGTTACACTGTATAAAAACTATCGTAGATAGATTTAAATCATTTTAATTGATTTAAATCATTTTAATTACCCTTGTTGCAATTTGTCTAAGCGTAATCACGTTCATTTATCCGAATTAGAACCGGTGATGTAACATTTTAAAGATGGAACTTGTGGTAAATAGGACAAAAAGCACAACACTGCAATGTAGGTAAACTGCCGTAGCTTAGGTCCTAATTAATATAAATAGTTTTAATTACCCTTGTTGGAAAGTATACATCTCCATCTTTCATCTAAGTCTAATCACGTCCATTTATCCGAATTAGAACGGGTGGTGCAGCAGTTTAAAGATGTAACATGTGGTAAAATAGAGCGAAAAGTACAGTGCTACAACATAGGTAAACTGTCGTAGCTTAGCTCCTAATTAATATAAATCGCTTTAATTACCCTTGTTGGAAAATACACATCTTCATCTTTCATCTAAGCCTAGTCACGTCCATTTATCCGAATTATAACGGGTACTTCAGCTGTTTAAAGTCAGGAATTGTATATGTAACATGCGTATAATGGCCAAAATAATTAAATAACGAATTTCGCCAAGAAGCATTAATTTTACCAAAAATATGAATAGAATCTTTTTTAAGGAAATTTTACTCTAAACATAATTGGTACCGGTTAATTTTCAATCGGATGAATGATTTAGATGCTAGAAGCAAAAAACCGTTTTGTTGTCGCCATTTTGGACGCCATCTTGATATCCCCAAGGGTGCCAAGGTGGCATCATTATGTTTTGGAGTAGGGACATATTGTAGAACATCTCTGCGAAAAAAACATTTTGTGCAGACAGTTTTTTTTAGGTTAGGCCAAGAATCAGCATTTGGCAACTGGACTATTTCTAGCGCGTGGACCATTTCATACAAACCCCTGGGAACGAGCGGTGGGTATAAAAGGTGGGGATAATTCCGTCGATCTTTATATCAGCCATGGCTGCCAAGTACGAGGTGGTCTCGAAGTTCCAGTTCAAGAAATGCAAGGTTGAGTTTTTATCGCGAGAAGAGGTGGAAAGTCATTTGGAGAAGCCTTGCGTGTTAAACCTTGGATAGATGATTGGGTTCAGGTACATCCTGTTTGCACGCGTCGTCATGCTGCCGCGGTAACCTCACATGTGACGCGTAACAGCAGCGCCGCACGCGGCAACCGTATGAACCATTCGGACAAATAAGCAGACGATCGCCGGCACGCGGTGCGTATTACACGAGCTAATTCTTGGAAATCCGACATACAATCGTTCCACTCGACCTTGTTACGCATGCTGTCGACAAACCAAGTAACGTGTGATGCTATTTTCTATTTGTCACGAAGTTATGTTGCATTATTCAGTATCACAGAATAATAAATGTCGCATGTATAGCGAGCGATTCATCCTGATGAAAATGTTTGTGGCTTATAGAACATGGTAAAGAACTGCAGTGCCCAATGTGTTAACGAATTCACGGAACTGACGGTAATTTCTTTTCTTTGAATCTGCGACAGACGGTCTTCAAATGGCTCTGTCTATTCAAGCTAGAGGTCGGACCTTCCCATCCTTAGTTCTTTTCTGTGTCGCCTTTACCTTTTCCTCCTAAGCACTTTCTGTGTCTCCTTTACCTTCCCTCCTTAGC
>JAHWFP010014398.1:19706-30501 GCA_023313725.1 Lithobius niger
CCCTCCTTAGCACTTTCCTGTGTCTCCTTTACCTTTCCCTCCTTAGCTCTTTTCTGTGTCACCTTCCCTTCCTTAGCATTTTTCTGTGTCTCCTTACCTTTCCTCCTTAGCACTTTCCTGTGTCTCCTTTACCTTTTCCTCCTTAGCACTTTTCTGTGTCTCCTGTACCTTCCCCTCCTTAGCAATTTTCTGTATTTCCTTTACCTTCCCCTCCTTAGCACTTTTCTGTGTCTCCTTTATCTTCCCCTCCTTAGCACTATTCTGTGTCTCCTTTACCTTTCCCCCCTAAGCAATTTTCTGTGTATCCTTTAGCTTTCCTTTCTTAGCCCTTTCCTGTGTCTACTTTACCTTCCACTCCTCCAAATATATGAGAGGCTAAAAAATAAATCAGTGAGGAAGTCAAGAGGCACAGGTAAAATTGTCAGCAACAGTGTATTGACATGTCTATAATTTCTGCAATGCCTTCAGACAAATTTTTAATTTAAAACATTCAGACAGTCTCACAGAGTTGTAATAATAATAAAATACAAAAGGCCAGCAATGCAGGACAGGGTGGTTATACCCACCACTTATGCCTAACCTTCAGGTATTAAAAGAAAACAAAAAGCAAGCTGTAAAACCCAAACCCATAATTGGTTACAGTACATAGGCCGCAACAAATGCTGGCGAAGATTAGCCTTGTTCAACCCAAGTTTACACCCAGAGACAACCACCTCGGAAAGGGCATTCTAAACTGGCACAACACGACATGAGAAAAAATATTTTCTAGTATCGAGACGACAATACTGACGGACAAGCTTGAGGTTATGCCCTCTAGTCTTAGTAAAAGTTTGAAGTTCGAAAAAAGGAAGGTCGACCGTTAAAAGATAGTGAAGAATTTTGTAGGTTAAAGTTAAATCCCCCTTTAGTCTACAGACTTCCAGATAATCCAAATCGAGCCGAGCAAGACAAAGGGCAAAGAATAAAGACCAGACAATAATTTTGTAAAGCACCTTTGTACGGATTCAACCTTGTCCACATCCTTTAAACGATGAGGCAACCAGTTTGTAAACGTTTCCCTGCAAGCCAAAGGAGAAGCAAGATAACCGAAACACAAATTGATCCATCTTTTATGGGTCAGGGGAAAGACTATGGTGTATTTTAGGAAGTGGCTGGAAATACTGAAGGGAAAACAAGCGGCTAAAGCGCTACGTAGTCGCAACCAGTCTTCTGTACAGTTCTGCCACTTCCATTGTTGAAACGCACACCTCTATCACGCACTGCAACAACGATCTCTATTATATAATCTAAAAGTAGTAACCATCACAATTGCCGGTTAAAAATAAGTCAGCTTAGCCCTATTTTACATATTTGGCGTAACTGCTTGCTTTATGGCCTAATTTTTACCTGTAGCTTTAATTTCGTAAGTAGCAGCAAACGGAGAATTGGATTGTATGGCAAGCCTATTCATTTTTAAAATACGGTGTGTAGCCTATATAGATCAGTGGCAGTAGGGAAGTGACGGGGAAGAAGCAATAGATAGACGTTTTAATATGCTGTTGATTCAGCCAGCAACGACTCAAAGCAACTTGACGTTGCCGTGGTAACGTGATTTTAGGCCTAATTTTATTAACAGCTGTTTTTTTAATTTTTTTTTATTTCTTAAGCATCAGATAGGCCTAATGGAGAATATGCTTCGAAGGTAAGCCAGTAAGACTATTCACTCATGCAACAACATGACGAGACTACATTAAACGAAGCTAAAATCCTTTAATAGTGGTCGTCTCTATCTGGTATCATTCCGAAGTTGAAAAAGGCAACGGACGGACGGACAAAGTCGTTGAAATAGTCTTCTCAACCGGTACGGCTGTACAAAAGACTGAAATGGTCACTTGGTTAGTCATAGTAATTATAGTTTGTACGTCAAAATGGTTGATTGATCTAGATAAACAGGGTATAGCCACTTTGAGCTTATTGACTCATTGTGAACCTTCAATAACTCCTTTTTATTAAGTCTTGCATCTGTTTTTGGGACCCTATTGGGATTTGCTGATTCACGACAAAGTGCAAATTATAGTTACCATGCTTTACCGTTTTCGTTTATAAAGCTTTCTCTTTAGCAACTTGTTAGCAAACACTGATGCTTGAACAATAATTTATAAAAGTGAACCCGAAGCAAATCTATTCAGTTATCTTAATTTCTCGAATTTTTGTAAATAACCGACAGTAAGAAGACCATTTTACAACTGTTAAAGTGTCGTGGTGTATTAAGGGAACTTAATACTTGTGGTTTATTGTTTAAGTTTTTCGTAGTCTACTCATAAATCTTCTGAATGCATTTGCTGAGTATTTTCATAGCGTTCATACAAATGTCAGTTCGGGTATAACTTTAAACATCCAACACGAGACTATAGAAGTTAATACACACTGGTAACTGGCCGAGTGAGCGAAGCGAGTGAGTTAAATACTCAGCTGATTTTGTGTGTCTGATTGTGTGTTTGTCGGTTTAGAAACAATAAACCTCATAATTTGTTTCTCATTTGGTTGAAATTTTGTGACAAGGGAGTTTTGGTGGATGAAATTCACGAGTTCAAAGATAATCACGTTTTTCATTGGATGGCTAATAAGATTTTTAGTAGCGGCATAAAGGGAATTGTTATTATCAGAATACAATTAATTGCCTAATATTTTTTTAAAGCATAACCGGACAAGAAAATCGTATCATATCAAAAACCAAAACTGTTAAACGGGACCGCCAAGTTCCTAATGGTTCGGCCCTTAAAAGGAGTGATATCAACATACCAAAACATTCGCCAAGTTAATCGAACTGAATTTGGACGTTAAATGAACACTTTTCATTTAACATTCGACCTATTAGTCGGTGCGGTTAACTCGGCGAATGTTTTGGTGTTGTTGATATCACTACTTTTAAGGGCCCAGTTTCCAATTAAAAGCTCGTATCCAATAATGGCTGTGTCGCTAACAATTAATGGGTAGTTCCTACAGTCTACGTAATACCATGGATATGGATACCGTGGCTACGAATACTGCATTACAATAAATCAATTTTATCTCAACCATTTATTTATTCGGTGTATGAATTTATATTTTCAGAGCCAGTAAGTACAAAAAAGTGTGGTGAATTGGAATCTCACCGAGGTTTTTGCTATAAAGTGACGTGTGCTTGGGGTTGTTATAAAAAAAACAAGATGACAAAAGGACATTGTACCCCTCGGGGTGCTGAGATAGATTCAAAATGCATATGTTGCATTCCATGATTTTTTTGGTTATTGTAACAACCGATGAATACAGCAAATAAAGTCTTACATGCATGTGTATTCTACTTTCTGTGATAACTTGGTAACAAATGGACTACGGGCTTAATGTTAGCTTTATTTTTAATCCAGCCAAAACCAAAACTGGTGTAAAATGCCGCCAAGTTTCCAAAAAAGATCGGCATTTGAAGGTAGTGATATCATTCAACCAATGAAAGGCCGCCAAGGTTAATCCTTTTAGCCAGGTTGATCGCACTGACATGCTAGTGTGTCATAACACTGACTCGCACTGACTCGCTGTAGCAATCTTCAAGTTTTCATTTAACGTTCTCAGTATTATTCGGTGCGATCAACTTGGCTAATAGGATTAACCTTGGCGGCCTTTCCATGGTTAATGATATCACTACCTTCAAATGCCGATCTTTTTAGGATACTTGGCGGCAGTTTACACCAGTTTTGGTTTTGGGTTGATAACACAACTTTCATAGGACTGTGAAAGTACAAAAGGTTACGCCGCATTATTTTCATGTGTACCTTTTTTCTGGCGGAATTTTATGTCTATAAATTTTCACATTGATAATTTTCAAATTTACCATTGCCAATTAGCCGTTAGATTAGCCAAATTGACACGGCTTAGTTTATTGTACCACCATCTTTCACATGCTTAAGTTTCTTCAATTCCATGTTTCATGTTGTTTCTATGTTCGTTTCGCTCATTCAATCAGCGCATGCCCTTTAGTTGTTTTTATCCCTGTACCTTTCCTTTACTTGTTAAAGATTTCGGCAGCATTACGATTTATTCTCGATACGATGAGATTTACTTTGAGTGTCTTGCAGTTGACAGACACATGTAACTTAGGACTGTGAACATACAAAAAGTCAGCGCATTGTCTAATATTCCGCTCTACCTTTTTTTTTTTGGAGGAATTTTATGTCTATAAATAATTAACCATTACATCAGCAAAACTGCAGTAGCCCCCGAAGGTCATTCTTAATAAAACAACAGAACGCGAAGCATTTTATTTTCTGGTTATTAGCAAAAACACCGTTTGCTCGTAGATGCTCGTATTGTTCACTAGTTTTCTTTGTTCACATTTTGTCATACAGAAATTCCTGAAGTTCAACTGTTACTGCAACACTGTTTTACAACACTACAACTCGTTTATTTATTAACTGAGCAAAAAACGGCTTCGCCGTTTAGAAAAAAAAAACAGAGCTCGTATCCCCATAATCACAGCCCTGAAGGTACACGAATAAAAACGGATTAGAGTTCACTCGAACGCAACAAACTGTAATTTGAACTATAATTTGTGTTCATTTTGTGTATGCATTTTTATCTTTCAATTTTTGTACGTTTTGCTGTTTATGGCGTCTATTTTGTTTGTGTTTGTGGGTTTACGTTTTGCGAATTGGAGTTCAAATTATAGTTCGTTGCGTTCTAATTAAATGAACTCTAATCTGTTTTTATTCGTGAACCTTCAGGACTGTGAGTATGGGGATACGAGCTCTGTTTTTTGCTCAGTTAATTTGTTGGCTTTTTTCGCTTTCATTTTATATATGTCCACTGTCCAACAATTTTTGTTTTCGAAAACAACGGAACATTAGAAATGGATACTCATGTTTTGGTTCCGCCGAAGGTTTATCCCATGATTATTATTTTATGGCAAGACATTAGCGTATTTCTGGATTTAGCATGCGTCATCTCGATGAGTAGTTGATTCTGGATTGTTTCAGTATCGTGGCAACAATCGCCGAAACAATTTAACTGGCTTCCCGAAGCCCGCATTGAAAAAGTAAATAAATCACTTAGTCATGTCGGCCGCCCTAGGCCTCAAAATTTAAGACTTCGCACCCTACGGTTTAAAACTTGAAGATTTAAGGAAAAATCAAGACCATTTAATTTTGGTTCTCCACAACGAGCTAGCTAGCTCAAACAACGGCAATGTTAGTTTCCCGGCACCCAACCATTGTTGCATCTTGTTCGAGTGAGCTATAATCCGATATTGTGCGCCTCGCCTATTGTTACCCTATTGTTACATATTGCAGAATTGTAACATTTTGACATTGTTAGCCGCTCCGCCGCCTCCGCCTTCTCCTCCTGTCCAATTTTCTGAAATTCTCGTGCACAAACGAACTCTAATAAGCACTGCAGTGCTAATTAATGTAGTAAATACCTTTTCTGGTTTACAGCCTGGGGGGTAACAGTAATGGCGTGGGAGGGTGCGTAAGTACGAAAGTATTGTTATAACCACTGTTAGTATTGTAGGCATCGTCTCTTTCGGACAATGACAACGTGCATACTGACGTGCGTGTCTAGACACATGCTAGTGTGTCGTAACAAATTTAAACAACGTTGCCAAAGAAATTGTGTTTACGTCCAATTCGCGAAAAACAAAATCTTTTCAGTAAAGTCTCATATAGGAGAAATAAAACAACGACGACCCCCGAAACGGGAGTAGGGAAGGGGAGAGGAAGGAGCAGTATTTAATTCAACTACGTGTAGCAAACGGGAGGTAGGGAAGTAGATGGACGGCCAGCTGTATAGATAGGGAACGGAGAAGGGAGAGAGAAGATGGGAGAAAAAAGGCAGAAGAGATGGGAGGGAGCGGATGGAGGAAAGGGAGAGTAATACAGGAAGAAAAACTGACCATCAGAGTGTACGTTTAGGCAATAGTGAGCGAATACTGGGAAACAACCACGGGCAATACAAAACCCCGGGCGAAGCCAGGCAGGACTGCTAGTATCCTAATAATGCTAAAAACTAGTAAAAAGGCCGCCAAGTTGTGATGCGTTTAGCCTTACAACGGAGTGATATGAACTAACAAAACAAAAAAAAAAAATGCTTAAAGCAAAACTAAAATCTGATGAAGAGGCGGCTAAAGTTGAGAATGGTTCGTCCTCTCAAATGAGTGACACGAAATTAAATATTGGAAAAATGGCCACTCAAGCTATAGTTGACGTGGCACATTATTACAAATCTGCAGGCCAGTTGAGTTGAGCCTAATACACAATTAAAAAAAAACACGTGATATCATATCAAAAACCAAAACTGGTAAAAAGAAATGCCAAGTTGCGAATGGTTCGGCCCTTCAAAGGAGTGATATCAACACACCAAAACATTCGGTAACTTATCGCACCGTATAATACTTCGGACGTAAAATGAAAACTTGAACATTGCTACCGAAAGTAGCAATGTTCTAGTTTTCATTTAACCTTCGAACTATTAGTTGGTGCGATTAAGCTGACGAATGTTTTGGTGTGTTGGTATCATTTCATTGAAGGGCCGAACCATTCGGAACTTGGCGTTTCTTTTTACCACTTTTGGTTTTTGATATGATCTAAAATTGATAAACTACTACCACCAGGGCTCGTCGTCGCTTGCGTGCCGCATCGATACAAAGTACATTGAAAGGGTCGAAATAAGCCAGAAGTCATATCATAGTTCAATCCATACTTTTAATGATTAAATTTTACGATTACGCGCTGTTATAATCACTGAAACTCGTGCTGAACGTTTTTTTTTTTAATATATAACCAGTCTCACGTTCGAAGTCATTATTTGTACCATTACGTTGTCCTGAGCGATCTGAGAAGCGTTTTAGCATCGCGGTAAAAGCCCCGACCATTACCGGAAGTTAGACTGAGATAGCAAAAACAGAAATGCCTCTCAGATCGTTCTGGACTATATACGCAGTGGTACAAATAATGACTTCGTACGTGATACAAGTTATCAATACAGACGTTCAGGGCGAGTATCAGTGATCACAATACTGGACTTTGGCTTAACGATGGCTTACATATTTCACTTTTCACAGAATGCTTGTGCCGCAATGGTATTTTGTAGTTGGCCAGTCCGCCCGATGCCTTGTCAGTAGTGTAGGGTACTATTTTAGAGGGTTAGTATGGAGTTGTAGTACGGTTCCTAACAGAAACAATGCTAAACTTGGGTACACAAACCTCTTCCGTAACTAATTCAATGCTATTTGAGATTTCAGTCTGTAACAGTTCCAATGCAATTCGTGTTTGAAGATTTCAAATTTTCTCCGGTAACAGATTTCAATGCTGAGGGGAAGCCTAGCATGACGTTGTTGTGTGCAGATTAGTATTGGGCTAACGCTCGGCAATGTTGAGCGCGGCGTAACAGATTTTCAATGCTGAGCGAGCTAACATGACGAGTTGTGCGCACGATAGCATTGAGGGGTAGGCTAGAGTTCTGCGCGCGAGGTGTGCCTGTGCTGGAGGAGGGAAAGAGAGGCATGGAGCGAGCGCTTGACTATAGTTTTAAAGATATTTTGTTGCGTCCAACTGTTGTCAAACAAAATTGTCTATAAGGAAAGACAATCTGTTGATAAGTATAATGCTTTTTAATATACATTGTCTTCATCTTCGTCTGTACTTTGGCTGAAAGAGAAAAACCTTTTATATTGACGATAGTTCTGTCTTGATCCTGACAGAGAACGCTTTTGACGGTTCATTTGCTCGATAGTTACTAACACTTTCAATGTTGAAATACTTTGAACACTTTGATGTCCTGAAAGAGAAAGCTTTTGGTGGTTGATTTGAGCGATAGTTTTGTCTTGTTTTGTTTGTAGTATCATGTTTGGTGATCGTGATATAAGGGTTTTTTTTATATCGGTTTGTGTGGTGGTTTCCTCTATGGGAGTTTGTTTTTGAGAATGGTATTATGGAGGCTTTAGAAGCCTACGGGAAGGTTTTGCAGGAAGGTTTTTGCATGTTTGGTGATCGTGATATAAGGTGGTTTTCTTACCCCATTTTCGCAGCGGTCACCTACTATTCTCTATGGGAGGGTTTGACAGTTTGTGTTTGAGAAAGGCATTATGGCGAAAAGTCTCTTTGTTGAAGGGTTATGGTTATGGGTAGCAGCGCGAGGGCTGGAGGGTGCCCTTCGTACGTGAAGGGGGTTACTGGGTGGTCTGAAAGAGAAAAACTTGGCGGGGGATCTTTTTATTGTTTCTTGTTCTTCATCTGTACTTTGGACCATACCTACCTTGTTTTGTTGAGAGTAAACGGTTTAGAAGGCTTAAAAAAGTGGTGGTTATGTGATGGGGTTTTTAGTATGATGCGTATGGCTAGTCTTCATCTGTTCTCTCTGAAAGAGAAAAAACCTTCTGGCTTGACTGAAAGAGAAAAACCTTATTTTATTGACGATAGTTCTGTCTTCAACCTGAAAGAGAAAGCTTTTGGAGGTTCGATAGTTATATTTTGTTTTTTAGTATTACAATATCGTATGCATTGGCTAGTCATCATCAGCACTTTTTTGACTGATGGGCAATGTAGTGCACACTTTAGTATGACAATATGTGATGTTGCGCACACTTTAGCATTGTGGGTAGGGGGGGGGGGTTTTGTACGGGAATGTTTTGTACACATTAGTATTGAGTTAACTATGGGTTGGCTTTGTATGGAGTGTTGTGTACATTTTAGTTTTGGTTTGTAGTATCCATCATGTTAAACACATCCCCTGAGCAATTACTATGATGTTCTGTTAGGTCCTCTAACACAAATCTATGTTAACAAGAACCATACTCAACTTTCCCTATGCTACGACATTGGATGTTATGTGTTGTACTCATGGTGGGATGTTGTGTACACATTAGTATGGGGATGGGTTTTTGTATTGGGTTGTTGTACGTGTGGCGGGATGGCTTGTACTGAATGTTGTACGTACGACAGTATGGCGCTGCGGTGACTTGTATGGGGAGGGAGGTAAAAGACATTTTGTTGTGTCCAACTGATACGTAATGGTTTGTATGCTAATTGGGGATATCAGGGGTTTCACGGACTCCCAAAAAACGAAGGTAACAATGTTAAGTCTATGGAGCGTGCGATACGTAAAAAGAATGTTGGCTCGGAGTTTCCCAAACGTTTTCTTCGGACCCCACTTCTCTTTGCTCTTTCTATGGACGGTGATGGTTAATACACAAAGATATGGACTCGCGATATTATTGGAGTTTCAGTAAGGGTGTGAACGTGCTGACTTGGTTCTTGACTGTGTGGTTGTTGGATCAAGGCTGGTTCCGTTTTCATCTACACCTTGACTGAAAAAGAAAACGCTTAGTATATTAGATCTGACTGAAACAGAAAACTTTGACGGGAGTATTTTGATGGAGTGGAAGGGGTTACTCGTAGCCCTCTTCGGTCAGCCCCACTTTAGTATGGTGGGGGGGGGGGAGATTTTGTATGGGAAATGTTGTGCATCACTTTAGAACGACGGGGGAAGGTTTTGTATGACCCGTTGTGCATACTTAGTACAGTTTTGTATGGGATAGCCGTAACGGTTTTAATGTAGAGTTGTGCTTTAGGGCTAAAGTAAAAACTGAAGTGAGCCGAGCCATACAGACCACCAAACTGCGTGATAGGTAGAGATTGTCTCCTGGTTCTTGACTGAATGAGATTTTGTGTGGTTGTTGGATCAAGGCTGGTTCCGTTTTCATCTACACCTTGACTGAAAAAGAAAAACGATTAGTATATTAGATCTGACTGAAACAGAAAACTTTGACGGGAGTATTTTGATGAAGTGGAAGGGGTCACTCGTAGCCCTCTTCGCTTAGGCCCACTTTAGTACGGGGGGGGGGGGATTTTGTATGGAAATGTTATGCGACACTTTAGAACAACGGGGGAAAGTTTTGTATGGGGCGTTGTGCACACTTAGTACGGCTTTGTACGCTATAGCCGTAACGGTTTTTAATGTAGAGTTGTGTTTTAGGGGCACTAATTTAAGACATTAAACATTTGTCGATAACAAAAAGGTGTAGGCCGTCAACCAAAAATCCACCCCAAGCAAGCCAACAACAACACAATAATCAACCGTCGTGATGATGGCACTGTATTAGAGAAAAATTGAATTAAAAAAAAAGCTGGGAATAGAAAACGAATGAGGTTGCAATAGACAGGGTCTGAGTAGCTAGTATGAAGATTCTTTTTCTCTCGATAGCTCCGTACATTTGGTTTAGATTAAGAGCAGCCGAATTTCAAAATAGTAAACCAATAGGCGACCTAGCTTTATACGTCACCTTGGAGGAGTTGTATAAAACAGCTTTCACACTGCTCTGTTTCAGAGGGAGGGTCTTAAGATACTTCATTGTAAAACAATTTTAACCATGCAAGGTATTGAGGACACAACATGAAAACAATGTTCCTACTACATTTTGTAATGCGATAAATTTCTCGTTTTGGCTACTACAAGTGGTCTGTAAAGCATCCACCCTATACGCCCACCCACCTCTCCCACTCTTCCCATTATTTCGTTAACAATGTTGGAGTGTGCTAACCTAAGACTTCAGACTGTGTTTAAAATCGTGTAAATGCAAGCTAGCTTGCTCCTCCCTCTCAGTATGGAATAACGGTAAGTCGGGTCGTCCCGTTTCTTCCCCTTGTTTATGTCGCCACTTTTCAATATATATAAAGTTTGAACAAATGTAATATTATATCAAACAAAGCAGTACCTACCGATCATTAATAGTATACTAACGAAATTCTTCCAGAAATGGAACTGAAAATGTGTATGTTTAAAGTAACTG
>JAHWFP010014400.1:0-10636 GCA_023313725.1 Lithobius niger
AAGAGCAGTTAAGCTGTTTCTAGATTATGCCCACAACATTACCACGGTTGAAGATCCAAGGCAATTCCTTTTAGAAGTCGTTGAGCAACATACGCACCGTATTCCAGACTTCAGCAAAAAGACTTTGAAATATGTATTGAATTTCAGGATATAGTAACGAGTTAGTATTTGTACTGTTAAATGTTTCATAACTGGAAGATATTTTCGAAGTATTTCTGTAGAAATAATATACTACAATGATTCTTGAAAATGGTGTAACAACTCTCATTAATCATTATGTTTCTTCTGGCCAGATAAACATGCCAAACTACCTTCATTATAATTTGTCGGCGCTTACAATATAATGTATATTTGTTAAATTAATCAGATGAATTAGAATGCTCCAATCGGGCTGAATTTTTTGTGAGATCTTATATTGACGAATGGAATGGGAAAAAGCCTGGGGAGCAAGATTTTGACACAATTTCTGGTTTTTGATCCACCTGAGTGGGGGCACCGGGGGGGGGGGGGGGGTGGGGGGTATTTCGTGGGGGTTCCATGGCTGGTTCGATATGTACTGGTAGGAATGACTTGTGTATCAAATTTAAAACTTTTAAATCGATTTGCAAGAATTTGTTTATCAAGCCTCGCAGAGGGGGGAACATGGGATGCTGGGGGCCCTTATGGGGTATATCATGGGTGTTCAGTGGCTGATTCGATTTGTGCTGCTAATAATGACTTGTGTACTAAATTTCATGTTTTTATCTTGATCTGTAAGAATTCGTTGCCCAAGCATCAAGGAGGGTGAACAGGGGGGTGGTGGGGAGATTTGCTGCGGGTCCTTGGGGATGTTTCATGGGGGTCCATGGCTGGTTCGATTTTTACTGCTGAGAAAGACTTGTGTACCAAATTTCATGCTTGGATTTGTAAGAATTTGTGTACTCCATCTCATGATTTCTGCCCAGTGCTTTACAATAATAAATGCTCTGCCGTCGAGAATGTTGTAGTCACGTTAAAATTGCGTTCAAATGGCCCTGAGCGTTATCAATACCTACATTTTAAGCTATAAAAATTAAAAATCGATTCATTGGTTCGATCTCTAGGCGAGCAAAGTTCTAGCCCTGACTTGATTCGTTCAAAAGTTCTAGCCCTTTTGGCTTTCCATCACAAGAATATTATAGTCACATTAAAATGTCATGTCCATGTCCATACCTACGTTTTAAGCTATAAAGCTTCAAAATCGGTTCATTGATTCGATCTGTAGGGGAGAGCAAAGAGTCCCAACAGCAATAACAACAACTGCCATACTGGCCATACTGTGGACGCCAAACGGTTCAATTGTTGTCATTAAAATTTGTAATGGGATGAAACAGTTACGACACGACCCCAAATACCGAATTTCGTTGGTCTAATTCAATTCTGGGCAAAATTATAGGAAATCAAAATTTGTAACGTTTAACATGGAAGTTCATGCTGAGGCTTCTTGATATAATCTTTAACATTATTTAGTCAAAATTTGTTACATTCTAAAAAGTAAGACCTAGCCAAACAATTTAAGTAAAAAAAAAAACGTAGCACTGCGCCAAGTTTTAAAGTTGCATTGTATGTCTAATGAGTGGCAACTTGGCTCGTATTTGATATCACAGACGATCAATGGCTGAAACTTGGCGGGATTTTTTGCATACAGATTATTGTTTTTGGTTTAGATAATATTATTACAGCCATGTTCAAATCACTTACAGCTGCGAGCTTTAACAGTTATTAAGACATGAATCTACAAAGATATGTAGAGTTAACCGAGTTCAATACTGCAACTAACATTATTAATTCTAAGGCTCATTCCTAATTGCTCAGGCAGTTGAAAATTACGTAAGTATATGTTGCATGATAGCTAGTCTGAAAGAAGTTTAATACTTATATCAAGGTTGGTACATCCTAATGGAAACCAAATTTCATACCTTTCCAAGTTTTTTCCAGTCTCAGTAGTTGCATTTTCCATGCCTCTTTCCAGGCTCAGTAATTCCGGGTTGCGTAGGCTGAATTAATTTCTTTAAAAATGAATTTAAAATGTGTTAAAACCAAAATGTTCAAAATAATGGAATTCTAGAACACATTGTTAGGTACGAAAAAGAAAATGTGTGCGGGTGTAATGCGGCATTTGTTAACCTACAAAATCTGGCACAGCAGTTTACAAGAACGGAGGCTCTTCAACGTAATTTATTTTTATCATAGTATTACCGGACTTGATTCGCTAAAAAGACAGTGAGAAAATTCCAGGGTTTTTCTTCCTGACATTGACAATCTGTCAGAATTTCATACTTTTCTAGGCCTGGAAAATGACCTTACAAAATTCCAGGCCTTCACACTTTTTAGCACACATACATGCTCTGTTATATGCACTGTGGGTAGGTATACAACTCTTTTTACAGCTACAATAATTTTTTTTTTGTACTTACCGGCATTTTCTTTTAAACTAGGAACTTGTCCTTGATGAAAATCGATACATTTGCATCAGTGAAGAAAAGCATGAAACCTGCAAACTGAATTGCGTGAGATACAAGCTTCTGCTACGACTTAATTGCAGGTAACTTAGGACTCCTCGGTCAAACATATGTAGTCTTTTTTTTTTGTTGCATAATCTAAACTATATCAAACCGAACAAAGTCATAAACCATTAGGCTGAAGCAAGTTTATAAGAAATTCGAAAATAATTTTTATTCTTTAGTGAGCCTTTAAAGAAAATTAGCCTTGCTAATGAACTTTTTTCAATCTAAGCAGACTTTATTTTGAAGTAGAAAAAAGTATGTTGCTTATTTTAGATTAAGTAAGTCAGGAGGGAAAGAATGTCCTGGAGCAAAAAAATTATCGCGGCTTCAAAAATCATCTTCTAATGATTTCCAGTGTTCATGTTGGACGATCAAGAATAGACTAGTACTGGTGTACTGGCAGTGGTTATGTTAAGAACAAGCATTTATGGTAGAGGGCAATAAACCTTTGAGCTTTTATTTTGGAGTGAAATGGTGCGAATGAATATAGGCAGGGGCGAATAAACACACGTAGTAAGTGGGGAGCAGATTACTCATAACTGATTCAGTAGAATTGGGCTCCTCTCACATCGGATCATGTTCTTGCAAGACGCATAAACCCCAACTTACCGGAAATACCAGATTTTCAGGTCTGTTTATTGAATACTTTATTCATTTTATTTATTTAATTATTTATTTAATAAATTGGTATAAATTAATTAGTTGAGTTCACACAGGTTCAGTTAGCTTGCGACCCGTTTAAAGTTGGCCGAATTGGGTTCATACACTGGGTTCATGCATACATTGGATTTATTAATTACGGCGAGATGCTGTTGATACACATTTGCTTAGTTAGTGGACTTCTCCTTGCGGATTCTTTGAAATGTATTCTTCATTATTAGCATGTAATCATCATTAGCATCACTCGCATATTTTTTAGAAACTGCAATAACAAACGAAACCACTCTAGGACGTGCATTCCTTCTTGGAAAAAAAGCAAGAACGGTTGGGATAAAAGCTGCAGCTGGCCTTACCACTGTTGTACCGATTGAATATACCATTGAATGTTGCAACAAAGCAATGTGCCGGTAA
The DNA here is from genome assembly GCA_023313725.1 of Lithobius niger. NCBI lineage: Eukaryota > Metazoa > Arthropoda > Chilopoda > Lithobiomorpha > Lithobiidae > Lithobius > Lithobius niger. The sequence continues at coordinate 3,597 of JAHWFP010014400.1, forward strand.
GAAAACTAAAACGGAGAAAAATACTCCGACTAAGCGAAGCTTGTTGCATCATCCATTCCTGGTAAAGATCAAAGGATAACGAAAAATGGTTAGGGTTTTTTGACAGCTAAATCCCTCATTTCATTGATTTTATATAAAGTGTTTGAGACTTACATTTTGGCTTAAGTTGAGATAAGTTGCCCTCTTGGTATTGCATTCTATTTCAGGCTGCATATTCACTGCTAATAATAGTATCTTTATAGGTTCCCTTTCATCTCGTTCATGGCTATTAGTACGTTACCGACATGCAATTCATCCGCGTCAATTGAAGCGTACTATTTCACACATCTGGAGCTGTTTGTTTTGCCAGGAGGAAGGAAAGGTTGCTGCTGCCCACCACCATGCCGCAAACTGATATACGAAACGAAAATAACGGTTCAGGACCAGTGGAAAGAGTCCCGTATTTCAGCAGCAGAAAATATTATTTTATCTTTTACTAATATGCCCAAAGATCCTCTTGTGAAACTTCTCTCAGATACTGGTGGTTTTCTGGGGTCAATACTTGGATTGTGCGTGTTGAGCACTCTGGAAATTGCTATGAATCTATGTTTAAAATTTTCAAGAAAATAATAAGTCAACTAAAGCTAAAAAAAAAAAGATTTTGTTTATGGCAGATTGAATTTGGATTCCAAGCAGAGACAAAAAGTGCTGTAATTTAACCAATAACCCAAGATCTTAATACGGACTTAATGATTTGAAAAGAATGAAAAAAGGAGCACTGGAAAATGTTCTAGTTCTAATAAGACCTATAAGTGTGCTATGTATTGCAATATATCCTTTTATTATAATAGAGAAGCTTGGGCTGCTTGGTGACAGAGCTGTGGCAAAGCTCAGTCTTGCTTGCCCAGGTATCCGAGCTATTGGATCAATTCAGGATTAAGGCCACGATCCAATATTTCCAGCTGGGTCAAATTACCAGTTTTGCCTATTCTCTTACTGCACTTCTATGTCTTTCTAAAATGACCAGTTAGGTTCAAAATTGAGTTAGGTTCATCTACACGGGCATTAGTTTCCTTCAGATGTCTTGAGGCTCAACAATTTTTATTAAAAATTAAAAAAAAATCCTTTATTACACTTTATTACACCTTGGTCAGTGTGTGGCATACAGATTCATAAGCTATTTCTGTTGGTTTACTGTTAACATCCCTTCCTGCAGTTAGTCTCAGAGAATTTATGAAAATTAGAAAGTTGAATTTTGGTAGTAATTACTGTTCAGACGGTAAGAAATTGCTACCCCAATCCCCGTTGACTATTTTTTGAATAAAGATTTTATTTGGTATTCGACAAGGTCGTGTTCAAAGATAATTTATTAGTCCTTTGCCTCATTTCAAAGTCAAAATTGAGATTATTGAATTACAATATGACATTTATTGCTACTCGAACTTTTCTGTGACTGTGTGTCAAGGGTTATAATAAATACGGATGCAAGGGTTACGGTAGCATTCCATCCATCAAGTTCACATTGTCACACATCATTGTTAGAAAGTTCTTATTCAATCTATCCGTCATTGTTACATTGGTGTTCATTGGCTTCCTCATCAGGTTGAAGCTCTGTAATAAATCGAATTCAAATTTACTGACTACGGTACTTTATCTGAAGCCATGGATTCAAGGTTTTCGTGAATTTGACGAAAGTTAGGGTAAATAAATATGCGGCCAACCATCTAAAATTAGTTGTAATAGGCGGTCTTTGCACCCTAACACTATTAGCTGTTTCTCAACAAAATGTGTCAGCTGCTTCTAGATGAAAAAGGATGTAAATCTGTTGATTTTCCGGTTTTATGAAACGAAAGCAAAACTGATAAAAACTTCTGCCATCGAGAGAAAATATTTTATCCGACACATCTGACTGAAATTTTGTATTCAATCCACATTTGGCAGGGAATCGTGACTTTTTATGGTTTTACTATTGAAAAGACGCTAACAGCAACGATTACAATCATTTACAAACATATTTCTATGATCAGTGGAAACAAGCCACCCGTGATCAAAATATTCGTCCCCCATTGTGAATAAGATTGTTAAAGCCAGGCAAAGGAAAAGTTACTTCCGTTGTAGGCAATGCTTCGAATCTACATAATAAAAGTGGTAGGACTGATGTAGAAAAGAAGGAAGTGGACGCAGATGGAAGAAGAGGAAGTGACATGAAAGGTATTGTCGATGCCCTGCAAAAGTTTGTTTTTGTAAGGCTGCATTAAATAAGGTCAAACCGTTTCAACTGTGTCTTTGCGCGGTAGCAAAGGAAGAGAGCGAGCGTTCGGTAGGATGAAGGGTATTACCTATGTGCTGTAACAATCAGTAACAAACGAAATATTAACTTATTTTATTTTACTTTATTTTATTTTATTATACTTTTTAAAATTAGTGCAGTTCATCAAGTTAGTGTAGCCTAACGAAATTAGCTACTGCGTGAGAGACGACAATGATGATAACCTAACCGAACCAGCAAGCCGTAATGAAAGGATTGCGGAACGATTATAACTTATAATTTATCTTAGATAAATCTCGGTACACCATGTAGAAAACTTTGTGGCGACTATTTTTATTCTTATCTCGCTACCTATATTGGCTAAAACTTGGAGAATTCTTTCACCTAAGAGGGTTTTGTTTGTGATTGGTATTACACAAAGTGTTACTGGGAAAACTTACATTCTGCTAAGTGTAATTTAGCTTTTCAATCAATTCTTAGGTTGTCCTGGAATTATAACTTATTTTCTGACTACCCGTACTTATTAGCCTAGGTCCATTGAATCACATCTTTTTACGTGTATCATTTCTTATTATTTATTAAAACCAGCCACCAGGCAGCTTATGATATACATTTTAGTGCCTAATTACCTTAAAGACATTGAACTGAACACTTGCCTTAGTGACTGCTTAGATTTTCGAATCACTGTTGTGTTTGTTGGACTTATTATTAGTCGTTTAAAATAATTAATACAAATTTTTATACTATTGTTGTTGTATTGTGTAATGCTAAGAGTTTAAGTTGCACAATTAATATCTGGTTATTTTCCCCCCACACATTTGGGACAGACGTCATACTATGTTGGCACAATACTGGTTGGCACTAAACGCAATAGCCCTGGGCCTTCCTTTGTATAATTTCTGACAGGAACTGTACTTGCAACAACCATTATTACGTAGGTAAACCAAATTAGGCCAAATACTGGAAATAATTGCCCCAAAGGTAGAGAAATTAGAAAATATGCAGTAGAAACTAAGACGACTTATAGATGTGATCAGATGCACTAGTTATTCTCTCTACATCATGTTCATATTGGAGGTTCCTTCACTCAAAACTCTTCTGAACCTAGAAATCCTTGGTAATACGAAACTAACCTATTAATAGTGCACTATTGTAACTAATTCATTTTGTAATATTTAATCATGGTTAAATTTTTATTAATAATGTCATGTTTGATCATGCACATTTTTAATCATGCACTTTGAAAAAAGTGCGCCCGGCTAGTAAACGGGAAGTCCTGGGTTCGAGTCCCAGTCGGGGCAGTTGTCTTTTCTTTCTTTCTCAGATTAGTGTATCTTGTGTCCCCACAAGGCCAGTCTTTAATGCAGACGGCTTGCTTCGTTCATGCACTTTGCTCCTATTGGTTTACCTAGAATTCAAGTTTAAGAAGAAATTATTAGGAGTTATCAAAGAAATGCCTGGAATTGACCAGAGTTTACCAGGAGTACACTGAAAATTAAGAACTACTATCGAGGAATTAATAGGAATTTTAGAAGGTCTAATAACAGTTAACTAACAACAATTTCTGTAGCACTGTTTCCTAATTACGTAATTCGCCATTGCCACATAATTGGTGTAAAAAAAATAAGGTTTCAATTTGTCCCGTTTGATTATGGTAGTTACATACATATTTAAATTACACGTCTCGACATTCTCAGTAATATTTGACTAAGAACAACTGGTTATTATTGTTATTTGTGTTATTGCAGTTCCCTTATTGTGCAGTATACAATTATGCAATAACCAAGAAGTGTAAAATAAATGGTTCATTTTGGAATATTTAATCATGGTCAAAAGTTTTAATAATTACTGCATGCATTTAATCAAACAAATCTTTAATCATACATTTTGCTGCAATCGGTTTCAATAACAATTAATTAAAATTTTTATAGAGCTTTTTACTAATTGTATTTTTTTACGGTACTCTTGATAATGCTGTGAGATGATGCAAAACATCAATTTTTAACGGATGTTTGTGCATTTTCCGGCTTTTACTATGTAACACCCTTATTGTGCAATACGCAATCACCACATAATTGGTGTACGAAATAAAGAGTTAGATTTGTACCATTTAATCATGGTAAAACTTATAAGAACTTTGTTGTTGCCAATTTAATCACACACATTTAAATTAATTATACACTTGACTCGGTAACATTTAAATAATAACTTGGTATTATTGTAATTTGTCTTATTATTATTTCGTTATTGTGCAGTATGCAAAATGCAATAACTAAAACTATACGAGTGAAATAAAAGGTGCATTTCGTAAACTGTAGTCATACTAAAAGTTTTAATAATTATGTCATGCGTTTAATCAGACACATTTTTAATCATACACTGTACTGCAATCTGGCTCAGTCACATTTAAATAATAACAACTTGTTCTTGTTCTTATTGTTATTTGTATTATTAATGTTTCCTTTTGTATTATTTAATCAAGATTAAAGTTTGAATAATTATATCATGCATTAATCATATATACCATGTATATATATATATATATATATTTAATTACATACTTTGCTGCATTCATACATACATACACACACACACACACACATATATATATATATATATATATGTATGTACACATATATATATTTAATTATACACTTTACTGCATTCAGTTTCAATAACAATAACTGATAACAATTCACGTAGTGCAATTCTTTATTGTGTACATTAATTGCCGCATGAATGTGCTTAGGGCAGACTTTTGCTAAGCTACTGGAGAGAAGTCATACAAGCGCAATTGGTGTGAATTTCGTCAAAGAGCAATTTTACTATACTGTTGGTGAGAGTCAAGCCAACTGCATGGAACATGATTTCCTAGCGATTGTACATGTTTTCACTGTTGCGATTGCGACAGCAAGCAGGGAACTCAGTTCTGCAGCACGTGGAGGAGATTAAGCAGCTGCACATTTTTAATGAAATGCATAGAATTTTGGGTGGTACATGTTTTGAACAGCTGCATGAACTTACTGTGGGTTGCTGGTCAGTCGATTTGGTGTACACAGACGAGGGATGGTGAACATTTTTGCGAATTGTTCCTGCAGTCAGAAGTAGGCTTACTAAGAATTAAGCAAAGTTGTCGAGCATAAGGAACCAAGACAAATGAGTCTGGTGCACACGAGGAGAACACAACGGCGTTCTTTCAGCGAAGAAGACCTACAAGCGGCAATAATTTTTCAAGGAGACATTCAGTGCAGTCCTCTGCGAACGAACTCATACCCATCGCTGGATTTAAGCAGTATCGACCTATCCCCCAATCGCATGTCGCTACCCCCACACCTAATTAACATGACTGACTCAAACATACCGCAACACTTCCCCGCGCACTCGGAAGGACATTCAGAAGATGATTCGAGGAGTGTGGCAGAGCATGGGTCGGAGCATTTAGATGGAGGTCAGGGACCACCAGTAAGAGAAAGGCTACAGTCTTTGGAGGAAGACTTGGCGAGACTTGTAGCAAGGCTCGATGAAAGGGAGCAGCAATTGGACTCAAAACTCAATCACTGGTCAAGTAAACTGGGTCAGCAGTTATCGGAGCAGGCTAAAGCTTTTCACGATGCTTTGACGAATCAGGCAAGGGACTTTCACGACAAGCTGCATGAGGTTACGTCTCAAGTGCAGGAAGAGTTGGTGTCTCAGAGGAAAGATTTAGCAACGCAAATGCAATCATTGAGCACAGATGTGGCGACAAAGATGTCGACTCTAGGTAGTGAGTTCACAAGCAAGTTTTCCGAGCAGAGCACAGACATGGCGAAACTCCGCAAGGAGCTGTCGAATGAGAATGCGAGTCAGAATTCCAAGCTAGATGGTTTAGCATCGGCGATTCAGTCTCTAGCATCGTTGTTGGCTCCTACTAAATCGCCTACGCCCCAACAGACGAGTTCTTCTGAAACACCCCTTAGCCCCAAATCCCCGAAAAGCAGTAGGACAACAGAAAGCGGTAAGGCGGTGGCCGAGTCAAAGCAGGCACTGGAAGATGACGTGCAGAACATGGCAGACGGCCCGCACGAAGATCATTCGAAACAACCGCATCGGGCAATGGTCAACAGTCTCAGAGGAGGCGTCAAGCGAGCAAACTTGGAGTGACACAGACTCTAACACCGTTGCACTTCCCGACAAGCAGTCAACTCATGGCAGGAAAGCTCGACACTTGCGCTCTCCTTGTTCAGGCGCCCCACATCCAGACGACTGAGTACGTGCTTTCTCGTCAATCAACCTGCAACCACCACGCCTAAACCCTGGGGACAGCTTGCGGGATTAGATTGACCAAATGGACATTTTCGTGGCTGAGAAGAGACCGACAATGAGCTCTCTCCGAAACATCATGCGGCTGGTGCTCTTTGGTAAATTTAGAGATTGGTGGACAAACTACCCTAAGGAAGTAGGATCCTGGAGTGAGATCAAAGACTGTTTCAAGGACGCCTTTCTTCGTCAACGTCCGGATTGCGACTATCTAGAAGAGATAGGCAAAATGCGCCAAGGAGTGACGCAAACCCCGCAGGAATTCGTAACGGCTGTTTTGACGAGATTCAGTGAATGGGGGTCCTCGTTTTTCATGAAAAAGAAGGAAGGTTCCTTTAGGCCAATACTGGACTACCGCTGGTTGAATTCCCAAGTGAAGTCGGACGCACCCCCACGCGTCGAAGAAGTCCTAGAGTTTCTCTCAGGCAAGGCCTACGTGTCGGTGCTATACGGAGAATGTGGATTTCACCAAATTCCACTCGAGGAGAACTCAAGA
>JAHWFP010014400.1:15636-34916 GCA_023313725.1 Lithobius niger
CTTAACACGTTATGCAAATTTCAGCTTTTCCTGTACTATTGTTTGTAGTCAATGTTACCCGGAGGGCAACATTATTGTGTGTGGGGGGGGGGGGGGGGGGAGGATGTAATGGGACTCTCTCCGCTCCCCGTGGGCCTTCCCTATCTCCTGGGGCCGTTGACCCTAAGTAGGGTCCAAGAAGGGCAAGGAATCAGCCATGGGGGCAGGTGCAATCAGTCACTTCAGCCCACAGGTTAAGCCAAGTGTGACGAGATCAGACGAAGGAGAACGAGTGAGGTGAGCAATGACTTTAGGCCAAGCAGGAGTAGGAGAGAGAGCCCAAAACATCCAAGCCACCCAAGGATTGTGTTCTGTAGCTGGACTGGAATGTGAGTAAATGAGCTATCCGTGGCCGAGACTGTGTTGTTCTAATCATTTATGTTTATGTCTAATCAGAGCCTGAGGCTGGTGTGAGCCCAAGAATATCTTGGCCTGACCCCAGTCCCACCTCACCCTTTAAAAGTAACAGTTAAGTTCTAGTGATTGTTCTTTTAAGTCATATAGAAATTTGGCAATCATGGGATTTGAGCCGGTATTCAGTTGGTTTGGAGACAAAGCTGCTAACAGGGCAGTGCTTGCCCATGGTTCCTGGGGACCCCTCACATAGCTTGTGTCTTGCATTTAGACTGTTTTCTATCCATCTTTAGGTCCATTGTCGTATGGCAACAAATTTGTTAAAGGGTAACACAGTAAATACATTAAGAGTCCAAACGCCAATGGAAGTAGGTTTTTATCTGTATATTAAAACTGAGGCCTCCATTATGTAAAAGAATATATTCAAAATCCTATCATATTTTACCCAAAATTATTTTTGCAAGTGTAAGAAGTGTAGCAATATTGAAAACTAGAGGAAGCCCGTGCTATGCACGGGGCCGGCCATGAATTAAGTTTACGGACACACTTTTCCGACACATTTTCCTGGCACTCTTCCCGACATTTTTCAGATTGAACCTGTTCGCCGACGTACGTGCCCGGTCTTGATCGACCACACCCGCCTGGCTGCTCATTCACGGGCCGGCAGAATGGGAGGTCCACTTACAATGCGGGCGTGAGGAGGGGGGAAGTGATTGTACGGCCTTTTACTGTTTTTTCGTATCGGCTCTTTTCTTATCAGCTCAGCCGGCATCCAACATTATTATGTAGATAAATGTTGCTGATAAGTAGAAAAAGGCATATTATACGCATGCAAAGTACAGCAATGTGTTGTCAGCTTGTGTCAGTTTCCAGCGTAAGCAAAAACTGTGAAAAGATTGAAATATTTATTTACAAGATGTTGACATGTTTGTAAAAATCAATGGGAAATACAGAACAATTCTTTTAAAACCAGTGCATAATACTATAAAGATTACTAAATGTAATGTGACGAATCTGTCTTAAAACTCTAACATTTATCTTAAGAACTGTTGATCGTTTAGTTAAACATTACTGATACTGGTACAACAAGTATATTACAAACACAGTGAGTACACACGTCATAAGTGCATAATTGTAAGACATCATTTTCATTAAGTGGTCCCTTTACAGCATTTTCAAATGAAGGCACTTCAAATATATTAATTACATCCATGCTTCCCATCCCCCATAAGACCGACCAAGTATGTTGACATCTGTAGCTTGATCAATTAGGCACTCGACCTGTAACATTAATACACACAAAATTTAAATACTACCTGCAACATTTTGTAACACAAACGAGCGATTATTTAGAAGGTTAACATTCACTTGGTACATATTTTTTAAACAGAGTTAAAGACAGATTGAAATGAACCTACCACTACCCACTTCTACGTCTGAATATTAATTAATGTTTATTAATTTACATTTTATAAGCAGCCACACAGTCGTACATTTTCCTAATATGATACAGCTTAAGAGAGAGTTCAAATGGAAGGGCATGCACTCCTTTAATGTTAACACTTCGTGGGCTAATCATGTCATATGACGTCCTCACTAAATGTCTCTGGGAGACCATGAACGTCCATTTAATTCTCATGATGCTTTTGTTGTCCATTTAGATTTTGTTGTGTAGTTCTTAAAAGCCTGTGTGCTATTAACCTTACTACCAAAAAAAATTGGTTCATTTGTTTTCATTAAAAAAGTCCGTTACACAATTTTTATAATTTTATCAAGTGCACGAGTCAGTGCTTGTACTTATCACCAGGAAATTATAGCCTGGGATGGTTTATTTGTAGGCAAATTGAGAAGTGCAAAGGGATAAAGGGCTGACAATTCAGCAATTTGAAATGCGAATGCACACACTTTCCGAATGTTATATGCTGAGGATTGAACTATTTAAAATGTAAAAAGTGTGTATACATTAGTGTTGTACCAATTCCGATTCTGATACAGTTACGTGGTATCGGAACCGGAACCGCTATCTTGGTTGGCCAATACTGACCACCTTTCAAAAATTGGCGCAGACCACTAAATCACTTGATATTCTTTCTCATCAACTTTCCCTTTTTCAGGGGTATGCGATTGTTGGAATGAATATCGTCGAGATCTTGGAACAGAAAATTAATTTCAGTAGCTAAATCATCGAAAAAATGTGCACGATATTAGATCTTGGATGAATAACCAACTCATTTTCAAGGGTTTTTATTGGGCCACTTACCTGTTGGCACCAACTTTTGTTGAGTAGTTTGCATCATATTATCATAACATCCCGTCTAGGATGGAAATGTACTAAGAGAATATGTTACAGTGGATTCTTGTTTGTTTAACCCTTTAAGGACGGGTGCGCCCGCTGTATAATCATTGTTTGCAGCTCTTCTACAAGCCATATCGAAAACTTCCAGCCAATTACAGTACAATTTTAACTTGGCTATGAAAGCAAGATCATTAAGGATAAAAATGTCACAGGTTTCATTCCCTTACCCCAACTGGGTGAGAAGCTGCAATTTTTTTTCTCCAAGCCAGTTATAAGTTCTTAGCACGCACGCAGTCCTTAAAGGGTTAAGGATGTCAGGACTTTATTATCATTTAGTTGCTTCCTATTTTGCTTAGCATTTCACACGAGCATTTCATTGTTATTATATTATATTGTTATCATATAATAATATTACATTATATATATTATATTGTTATCATATTACATTGTTATATTGGTTTGTAAATGGTGCGTTCGATTGGAGTCAACAGTGCCTGAAATAAATCCAGGCTGCGAACTAGTCTATGTTCTTTTTCTTGGCCTTCTTTCTAAACTCGTGTTTGTGGGGGCTTTAACTTCTAATAAATAAATAATAAATTATTACCTGTTGTTCTGGTGTGAGCCCACTATTTGGCATTCGTGCTCTAACATTGTGTGTCTTGTCACCTACAATCGTGCTAATATATTCTTTAAAAGCAGGATTGCGGCTGTGTCCTAATCTCAACTCATCTCTAGCACATAAAGAGAAAAAAAGGTAAATTATTAGCTTTCAACTTAATTTTTGGCCATCTTTTGACTCCCAAAAAAATTAATAATGCTGTTCACACTTAACTGGATCAGTTAGATTCACAATTACGGCCAAATATAGTGTTTTTACTTTCCCATACGCTATTTAAAATGGTTCAAGAACTTTCGAATGGAACTGATCTCGAGTATGTAGCCTAAAGTTATTCAGCAAGAAAATAATTGAAATTCCAAATAACAAACACAAAGTTACGTAAGCTTTTGCGAAGGAGAAAGGCCAACAATATGTTGAAGACTGCAAATTTTCAACAGTAAAACCAAGAGAAAAGTTTGTACTTGCCTGCAAAAACATCAGCAAGTTGTTGCACGACGGTACAGGAAAAACGGGATGATGATGCACCACCAAACACCAGATCAACTGGGCCACATCTACCTTCAGGAGAGGGCAAACCTCCATGTAGTCGAGCGTGTGGCGATTCAACATTTTCAACAAGCCCACATCCCCTTGATGATTCACGAGAGTGCAGCGCAAGGAATCACTTAGTCACTCCAAGTCTCACAAAACAAGTGAACTTTAGTTTGAAGGTATTGATGAATCCTCCACCAACCCAGCAAACAGGTGGCAGCACCATCGCTATGCTCCTCCAATAAGAGTAAAAGATTTTTGCCCCACCTGTGACAGGTATTATGGCAAAATACTGTAACAAAAGCAGGTAAGAAAATGTACAAGGTTATGCAAGACCAAAATAAATTATGTTAGACTTGAGTGGGAGCATTCCAGTGCATCACAGGAAGCCCTCACAGCTGCAGTAAATTGTTTAGCAGATCGGCAGCATTAAATCAGCAGGCAAACAGTTTCAAGCATGAATGGTAGCCGGGAAGAAGGAGTCCTGGAACTTCTATTGCACTGGAACAGCTTCACTTTACTAGTATGATCTCTGAATCCAAGGAGGTCAGGTTTGTCAACAGTCAGCCAGGTGCAAGATCGTTTCCCATTTTTCCTAGTTATATAGCATTATCAGACGCCATTCACGTCGCTGCTGGTCCAGTGTCATCCAGTCAAGCACAGGTTGTCGGTTTCAGCCTTGCAACCCATACTTGTGCCCCTCCTTGTAACATTTTACAACCACCTGCCATCCTATTTGCCTTGTTATTAATCACATTTGCATGTGAAGTGTTCACAATCACACTCACATGAGAAGACCACGTAAGCTCGTCAGTAATATGAATGCACGTGTTTTTAATTCTTTCACACATTAGATAGCCTCTTGACCAGCCTTGAAATATGGCACACCAATGTTTTCATCTTTCTTACATGTCACCCTCATCACTTTAGTCTTGGAGGGTTTTAAGTCCATATCCCCCTTTCACAACATTTCACTAACTCATTTACGTCTAATTGGAGTGCCACAGTGTCCGCCTCCTCAAAAATCGGCCTGTGTATTTCACAGTTATCAGCAAGCAGGTAACATTCGGATGAAAAACACTGAAACAGGTCATTTATGAACGTTAAAAACAAGATGAGACCATAAACGGAACCCTGCGGGACGCCGTACTGGCTTGGACGTTAAACCCTTTATTTGCACAAACACAGTCCGATTCTGTAAAAAGGTACGAATCCACTCCTTAACTTCATTACTCCGGCCAAAAGACCTCCGCTTGTGGATCAAATGGTGGTGTGGTACTTTATCGAAAGCTTTGGGTAAGTTAAATAAGATGATAATCAGTCACACCACCCGACTCTATATTTCTAGTGAGAGAATGTGCCAATCTGATAAGCAGAAGCTCGAATGACGCCCCATTCCTGAAACTTAATCGAACATTGCTTACAACATTATGGCAGTTTAAATGATGAATTATGCTAGTAATGATGTGTTCCATAATTATGTAGGGCAAGCTATTAAAAGATATAGGGCGATAGCGTAAATAGCCGGTTTTGTACAGTTCTTGCAGGTGGCCTTAAGCAGGTTGCAGATTATGGAACATTTGTAAATTAGACAACCGAAAATTTGCAGTCTTCAACATATTGTTGGACTTTCTCCTTGGCAAAAGTGTATATAACCTGGAAGTGAGCAAAGTAAAACTGAGCTGTTGGTATTCAAAAATATAAATTAGAAAAAAAAGGCCCAACACTATGCTTACTTGTTAAGCCAGCAAACTATATTCTGTGGGACTGCAGAAACTTCATTGGTCGCCAACAAATACCGGCAACTGGCGACACCAGTGGTAATTTTTGGACATTATAAAAGGGAAAGAACACACATTACCAAAAACGGGCGGGGGGGCGCGAAAGAATTGAGGCTTTATGGCGCGTCGACAAACCAAAAACGGAGAACAATCTTAACTTTGAAGGTTGTTCTCCGTTTGTGGCAATGTATGTTCTTTCCCTTTTATAAAGCCAGTAAAGGGAACATTCTTATGCCTAAAAATACTACAGACCTATAGAATGTGCCACTTATTTTTTCCTTTTGAGGTCAAACGTGTGGATGGGTTTTATCGTCAACAAATTAACTTGTTTATCTGCGTGCAGATATGGATTGAGGAACTGCTCCCAAGAACAGTGCGGATTCCAATCTTTAATTTTTGCACTTTTATCTTCAATTCTAGCTTCTTTTCTAATGCCCTGGTGTTGGACTCTTCAGCCAAAAATTTACCTAAACCCTTCTATTTTAGGCACTTGGATACACCTTTAACTGACTTTAAGCTGGCTAAAACTTAAACATCTACTGAAAGAAATATTAAGTGTACCTAGTAATAGTCGATGGATTGCAGCCTAAAAGCTTTCGTCGAGCAAACCCAATCTTCTGTTTTGGATACCATGTAGTATCAGCTTCATCTAGAAGTTATAACAAATTAGCAAAAAACACAATTCTATTGCGACAAAACAAAACGCAGAGTACTGGCTCCCCTAAGACATATGCCCACACTACACTTGCAGGTGCACCTAACTTTCGCAACATAGTTTAAACATTTGCAAACAGCAATATGCACTACAAAGTGCTCCATTGTACCTATATTGTAATGCAAAAGACAGCAAACGATTAACAAATTCCATTCTGAGGGTAAAACGAACACAATAAAATCGGTACATAGCCAGGACAATTCATACCATTTAAGAGTCAGGTTAATTCACAAAACAAAAGGATGACTTGACATAACACTGTAGAGCCTTCAACATGCCCTTCATAAATTATGGTAAAGACGGAGAATGGCAGTGTCAATAAAAATGATATTATCAAAGTGACATCAATGAGGATATTGCAATGCAACGAAGTCTTTTAACTAGTTGATAAAGCTGTACCAAATGTAAAAAAGTCAACTTCTATTTTCGCTCCCTTTCACACTGACGACACTTACACCGTCTTGCTAATTTTCGACAGTCTTTCTGCTGTCTTCTTAAGTTTTGTTTTTGACTTTGGTCACATTCTTGCTGTCTATTGGATTTTGAAATTGATAAGACTGTATAGCTCTTGAACTTCCAAGCTCAAAATCAATAGAGAACAAGAATGTCACCAGTGTCTAAAACAAAACTTTAAAAGAACTGATGAAGCAGCAGAAAGACTGTCAAAAATTAGCAAGACTGCATTAGTGTCTTCACTGTGAAAGTGAGCGAAACAGAATACGTCGATTTGTTTACATTTTGTACAGTTTTATCAACCAGTTTAAAAGACTAAAATACCAGGGGCCCCTGGTTAATTTTAGTTTTTGTTTGCCTATACGAAAATATACATTACCTTTTCTCCCCCCCCCCCCCCCCCATGGAGCTCTATTATCCCTAGCCTAGAAAGTTGGCTTCCCTGCCGGTTTCGTAACTTGCTGCATGACAGGAACTGGGATCGGCTATATAAGCGGAATGCAGCGATCCCCAGGATCTTTCTTCCAACCCGCATGAACCTAGTCCATTGTGGGGAGGCTGGATGGGTAAAAGGTAATGTATATATTTTTGTATAGGCAAATAAAATCTAAAATTAACCAGGTGCCCCTGGTATTTTAGTCTTTTTATTGCCACGAAAATATCATTACCTTTTATTTAAATAGCAGAGCTTGTCACCATAGGAGGTGGGCTAGGTTCGAAGCACCCACGTTACGAGCCGGTGGCCCCACGGACAACGTCAGAGTAGAATCAATGGAGTTTATGCCAGCCTGGACCCGGGATCCTCAGTCCCAAGGGCTAGTGAACAGGAACCACGTAGACAAGTAGATGCCAGGGGTATAAAACAATCGGTTCACACTAGGGGAAGGAAGGAATGCAGATAGTTAAGAATGCCAATCCTTCCTTGGGTGGGAAGCTGAAGTTGATCTTGTTGAAGAAGCTTGGATCGGAATCAGGTCGAAATCCGGAGGAATCGGGTAGCAATCGGGGACAAGTGTAGCCTCAGGCTTGTTGCACCACACTTGAACAGACTGGAAGAATCCAAGAGTTATTACGAAGAAATGACACCCTGTGCACTGGGAACATGTTCCCGACGAAGTAATCGTGAACCGGATTCGATGCTGTTGTGGGATCGGGGGCGTGTTGGGGCTGCCATGATGTCAAAGTTCGCACGTTCAGTTTGACGTAATCTTGAATAGTTGTTGTCTGATGAACCGGAACCGTTGAACAATCCTGGGCTGGAATCGATGAAAGCAATCTTGTCGTGGTATCGGGAGCACAGGAACACCAGGAGAGACAACTTGGCAGAGGAGGTCACAATGCCATGTTTGATTGCAAAAGGGAAACCAGTGACCTGATGCCAGCGGATAGATGTACGACAAGATCTTCGCATAAGTGGAACCGTTGTGGAGTTGTATAGAGTGAACTTGTAGAATGGACAGGGGAAAAAAAGCACCCTTCCGACAGACCGGAGAAGTCCCAAGTGTGGTACAGGAGGAACCGAACGGCACATCCTAGAGCTTCTCGAGTAAAAGAGTGAGTAAACTCGGAAGTAAGGTGCAGTAGCACAACACAGTCCAGGAAAGAGCCAGAACAGGAACCGACCGATCGAAGGAGGCATCATGGTGTAGATAGGGCATGTGTGATGAGGTGGCCGTGAAGCACAACTGGAGGCCTGTAGGAAGATCGTCGCGGCCCCAGAGGATCGAGAGCGTTTTGAACAGTAAGTAGCGTAAGCAGGAATGTGCAAGGTAAGGCGTTCTTCTGCGAAAAGGGGGATCAACAGAAGGAGAACGACTTTGACTACATGGTATACCGAGCGGCTGAGAGACTTCTGGCCCAAAGATGAGATGAAGGAAAGGATACTGGGCCCGGACGCGAGCCTGGGCCTGCACCTCGGATTGTGGTTGTCCTCTAAGAAAAGGAAAGGGGTTGCATCGGTATGGAATAGAACGGTAGCCCTAGTCAATGTAGGATGGTTAGGAAGATGCGGCCCATAAGGGCTCCGCGATGAGTGTTGGGACCCGGTCCAGTGGTAAGCAGAAGTGGCGGTGAAAACTAGAGCCAAAGAAAGGGTGGATCAGAAATCCAAACATCGATCCTCTTCAGGAACTGGCGTACGTACTTCTGGGACCAATACCAGCTTCTGCAGGGGATAGAGTAAACGTCATCGGGTAGGGACCAGGCCTGGAAAGGCAGCGTGGGCCCGAAATCCAATGCATGAAGAAGGGATCTTGGTAGGAACAAGTTTTGGGCCAGGCAACCTGGTGGATCAGCTGAGGCCGGCCGGTAACGTAGCTATGTCCTGGTTGAGAGAAGGTTCGTATGCCGTTGTCCTAGTCTGTATGCCCCCCCCCCCCCTCCTTTCCCGTTGGTGCGAAGCGGAGTGTGAGGGGAATCGGGGAAACCGTGTCAAACTTGCTCGTCAAGAAAGGAAGCAGGAACAGTGGTTGATAGGAAAACTGTGACGATCCGCCCGGATCACAGGACTTGATGACGGTAACGAAGGGGTAATCAGGAACCGACGTGAACGGAGCAGTCTGTTGGTTACCGAGGTGCACACCGTGGATGGGGGCACTGTCTTAAAATTCTTCCATCAAGAAAGGAACCAGGAAGAGTAGTGGACCAGAGGAACGGCGATGGTCCACTCGGGCCAAAGGACTTGATTAGGGATCGACCGGATACCGTTTTGCCGGATCCGGGTCAGTTCCGGATAATTTGATGTCAGTGCCGGGTCGGTTTCGGATCTAGGTGCCGGATCCGGACCGGTACCGGATACCGGGTAATTCACACACAAAAACGAAATAAAGGCGTTTTATTTTTTCCCCCTTACAAGTTGCAGCTATGGTGTTGATTTTCGCTTTGTTTCACATTATTTTCTTACATTAAACACGTAGAAGTCTTACGCTATTATGAGTACCAGAATAGTATAATTGCATGTAGGCTACAGAACTGTTTTTGCAATGTTGCTAAATTCTGCAAATTTTTTTTGAAACAGTCAAAGCACTCATTAGGTTAATCAGTCAGAAAACATTTTTCTAGTTGAAGGATTTCTCATTGATTAGCCTACTGCTTCATTTCGAAAAATAATTAGCAAAATTTTGAAGTATTTGTGAAACCAGTTATGTAGTCCACTTATTTATTTTAGATTATAAAATTATTGAATTTTGGTTGCATTAAAACTAAATCAAAATCACAACAGGTCTGTTATTTACTGCTATAAATTGTTTTCGTTCCGTTTTGTATTGCGTACAGTATAACAAAGACCGAAAGCAAAAAAAAAAAAAAGGAACGAAATCAACATAAAAAAAGCTGTATTTTTTTTCATTTTATGAACAAAACTGTCTCGACTCTTGCAACATGGAAGTCATCTTTGGTTTATCATGCTATTATTTCTTGCTAGTTTTTGATGTCATTAAACCGTCTTACTTTTCGAATTAAACCCCGATTTATCGTCACTTCAAAATCGTTTCTAAACTCCCGACGCACTCTCGATTCAAAGCGCCGTTTGCAAAGAAAAATCACCATTGCATACAATGGAGGTGCAGCCTAATTCCGACTGAAAAGGTAGTTTGGCACGTCTATTTTGGATTCATTTAATTTATTATCATCTTTTAATTACCTTAATTGATGTTTTTGTTGGCCGTATCGTCAAAATTGACGTGAAATTGCTTTTGTTTGCTAAAACTAGACCTTGGTTCAAGCTGTCGTAACTCAACAACGCAAAAACGGCCGCCATCTTGGTTGCGTTGGAAACTGGAAAGCTGGGATTCCCCAATTTGCACGTGTACAGCACGTGATCACTATCGCGACGGGGGCCAGTCGCAAGTGACGTCACGCAAAGCGAGTCAAGGTCACAGCCATTGAAGCTAGCACGTGCGCGTCAATTGGCGAACAGCCGGCAGGGAGTGGGCGCGCGATGACGGCCGTAAACTGATCGCTATCACTGATAGCGAATATAAATTAGGAATAAAACAATTTTAAACTATTTCTGCGGTAATAAAAACTTTTTAAAAAGGATTTCGGTAACCGTAAACAACGCTGTAATGGAGGAATCACCAGAGGACCATCGTTTCAAGGTATCCCATGTACTGCAACGGAAGATGAATATTTTCGTAAGCGCATTTACGTAGTCGAACTTCAACTTTTTTTTTTAGTTATGAAAACCTAATACGATTATCCCAAGTATATTTTTGTGTACTAATTTACACTATAATTATTACATCTGCAATTTTTTATACCCGTAGATCGCTTAGTTATCTTACGTCGATTTATTTTACCGAGGCATGCAACCTGTTTACGGCGACAAGTTTTGGTTGTGTTGAAACCGGTATCCGGCTCAATATAATGTCCGGATCCGGATCTTGCCGGATACCGCATTATCCGGCGCCGGATCCGGATATATCCGGACTCGGTCGATCCCTAGACTTGATGAATCAGGAACCGATGAAAATCAGGAATCAGGAATCGTCAGTAATCGAGAATCAGGAATTAGAGTGAGGCAGGAATCAGGAATTGTTGTGAATGAAGCAGCCCGTCGGTTATGAACGCACACACCTTGGGAGAAGATCCACTGAGACACGTTGACATGATGTTGTTACCACCGAGATGCTAGACCCGGGCACTGGAACCGAACCTCTACCTTCCTGCGATCAATCACCCAAGTGTACATCTGTAATTGCAAGGTTATAGAATAGGAGGATCGGTAGTAGAGGCCGGAATCGTATGGTGGCGAAGCCAGAGAATCAAAGTGCGCCTGGAGACTCTTAGTGGCGTAGGCCTAAAGGGCAGGGAATCAAAGATGAACTAAAGAAGGAGCTTCGTAGCACAGTCCAGGGTTGGAAAAGCAACGTGCGGATAAGCATAGGAGCGGTCCTGAGTAACCAAGAGATCACTGGCTGGAAAGGCAAGGAACCAAATGTGGGGTGAAAAGAAAAGGGGAAACGGGGCCCAGCCTAGGCCCGAATTGTGTGTGAGGACTGAAGAATGATGAAGCGATCGCCGGAATCCACGAACAATCCCCAACTCGCGGGATAAATATGAAAACGGAATTGTAGAAAAAATGGTGCCGGGCCCGGCTCAGCCAGGGATCAAACCTGAAGTCTTGATTACTCACAAAGGAAAAGAACGGACCAGAGCTCAAGTTGCTGAGCAGAAGATGTAGGACTCTTTAGTCAAACAGCCTGTCGAAAATTTGCAAATGCTGTAGGATTTGTTTCTTTTTGAATTTGAGTGCGAGTTTGTCTTCTAGAGCTCCATGGAAAGGGGGGGGGGGGGGGGCGGCTATTTAAATAAAAGGTAATAGATATTTTCGTGGCAATAAAAGGCTTCATTGCCTCGCAATATCCTTGTTGATATCATTTCGATAATATCAATTTTCAATTACCAATAGAGAACTTAACGTATTTTACTTCTAGTTGATGGGTTTTTATATTTGAATACACCATACTGAAGGATTCTTGCTAGATTTCCAAAGGGTCAAACTTCGAGTTTGTGCAGGTTTTTTGAAATCTGCTCTATATAACACAGCTGCCTTTTTTTTTTTTTTTACAAAATCTTGTACTTTAATAAATATGTGGACCGTTATGAACTTAAGTGGGTAAAATACTTTTTTTCTTTAGGCAAACTGGTTGAGTATTGTTCTGTTCGGAAGTGTTTGAATTTTAAGGTGTGTACAGTTTGTATCAATAAAGAGATATGGGGGGGGGGGGGGAGTTAGAACAACCAAATTAAACTATTTGACCAGAAAATTTGAAAAATTAATCATACTGTAATCACAAAAATATTTTCATAGCTTCCAGCAGATTAGTTGGGCAAGGGATTGATTTCTGCCAATGTGAAGCTTGGAAATTCAGGGTGAATTGCTTCCTTGTTCATAGTACTATTTTAACATAGTACTTGTTCATAATACTATTTTAACATAGTACATTTTGTAATTAGTCAGGTAGAACATTCAGTACATGATTGGTAAAATTTGGTATTCTCAGACTAGTTAATGTAACTTACCGTCAACTCCTGCACCAACATCTTGTTGTTTCTGAGCGAATTCCTATTAACAGACAAGAAAATATTTAAATCTTTCAAGTTTTAAAAATAGTGAAACAAACGCTAATAGTAGCAATAATAATAATCTCTTATTTTGGATCAGCAACGCTCCATATTGGGCAATATTAAGATTCCATTAAACAACTATGACTCAACTTTTCACACCTCCACAGTAGGTCATAGCAGGGTTACTGTAGCAGTAGGAAGACCGAAGTCAACCAGTGCCCTAATAATAAGATTGTTCGAACAGTACAGCCTATTCAAAAGTGTGTATACCCTCACTCTATGTACTTCCCCACCACTGGTTAAGCCCAAGGTAGCAAACAAAATGCTGGCACAAATTGACATGTTATGAGAGCGCCGGGGTGAGATTCCCAATACGAACTCCCCTTGTTGAACTCCTTCCCAAGCCAAGCTGAGTTTACGAATGACACAGACAATTGAAGCATGTCTAGGTTTCGCCTCATCATGCCTGGTGCTACCTACCTTAGCTATACAGTGTGGTCCACAAAAAAAATGACACCCCAACATTTCCTAAGTCCAACTTTTCTAGTTAGCACCCCTCAGAACCAGGAGAGGACAGAAATCTTCCAGTTTCATTAGCTTTGATTTCTTCTTCTCCTGATTCTGAGGGGTGCTAACTTGAAAAGTTGGACTTGAAAAATGTTGGGTCGTCAGTTTTTTGTGGACCACCCTGTTTAGCTCCAGCCCTATCCCTCCATTGAAACCTCACTGTTTTTGGAGCAGTACGGTATGTGTGCATTATTGCACTCTCACTGCTCTGTAATGGTTATTTTTTCGACTTCTCTTTTCTTCCCCCCCTCCCCCCTCCCCTCCTCTCCCCAAGTTACTGCCACTACCCCGTATAGTAAGGTGGAGTGCAGAAACTTTTTTTGGAATTCCTCATTGGCAGGTTGTGGAAAAATTGCTCTAGGCATCACTATCACACACACAAACAATTTCATCACTTTGAGGTCATGTCTTGAGGTGCCCCAAGGGCCTTATAAACTAACACATCTCATTTGAAATATTTAAGAAACTAAGAAAGGTAGCCGTAATTGCCGAAAAAATTTATTTTCTACACAATAGTTGTAAGTAATAGTTACGAACCAAAATTGCCTAAAAGGTCATCATGGCAAATTTTCGATGCTAAATTATTACCACAGCTTTTACGAAAAATAAAATTCTTTGTAATTACAGCACGTTAGCTTAGTTGCTGAGAGAAATGAATGAGATAATCTTAAAAATTGGATTTTAAAACGGTAAAATCATTAATTTTGCCTCTTTCGCCGGTCCGCACATTGCTGACAATGTTAAACTTGAAGGCCCTTAGGTTACCTCCAATACATGACCCCAGAGTGATGAAATTTGTTGTGTGATAGTGATGCCCCAGAGCAACCTTTCCACGCCCTGCTAATGAGGAATTCACAAAAAAAGGTCTTTACACTCCATCCTACCGTATAGGCTGTCGGCATTCAGAATTCTTGGATGTAAACTAAAATGATAAAAAATCTGTTTACCTACTCCTATAAAACCCAAGGTGGTAGATGAATTACCTCTGTCATGACTAAGGACTGTATGTATTTCCAACTCCCGTTTTTAAAGTTTTAAAATATCCAATTTCCTTGGGTAATGTTGGACTGTTTAAAAGTAGAAAATTACGCATTGTCTATAGTTTTGTCTACTCCACTTGGTAATTCCTTTTGGAGTAGCAATTGTTGTTCTACATGTCTTTCTGAAAAGCGTGCTGTAACGCCTGGCCCTAAGCAATCGTTTACTTCCACACATGTGATTACACGTAGGGGTGTGCGAAACCAGGTTTTTCAACTGGATACCGATACTTTGTTATTCCAGTATTGGTATCACGATACTTTCTCGATACCGATACTTCTAGAATTAAAGTGGCACTATCACCAATAGTAAGTCTGCAGACTGGCGTCATCTAGCGCTATCTACTTACGTGCATCAAGTGAAGGGATGCACAACGCCATTCCTTAACAAAACAAACAAGCTACGAGCCTCCTTAATTATTGAGTGGAAATTTGGTATGTCCTCATACACCTGGGAGCAACCTGTAACGGTTAACAATATCACTGGTGCTAGAAGAACTTAATGGATGGTAATTGCTGAAGTGCTTAAACGAAAACGATAATTTTAAAATGTAAAATTAGTTTTTACTAACCTAAATACTTACTTCAGTAATTATGCTTAAAATCATCATTTTACGCTATCACTGCTCATTTATCAACTAAAAAACTCCCTTTTTTTAGCTTGTATCCAACTTTCTCTCCTCTCCCGCCAGGGGCGCTGCTACTCCTAACTAGGAGGCCGCCATCTTGTTTGTTCCCCTTATCACATTTTGAACTCTCCTTTCAGTGAATGCGGGGAGGCGGGCGGGTTCTTACTGAAGTAAGTATTTAGGTTAGTAAAAACTAATTTTACATTTTAAAATTATCGTTTCTTACTACCTGCAAATACTTACTTCAGTAATTATGCTGAATTTGTCATTCAGGCGGTGGGGAAAAACCTCACTGAACCCGGGAGAGCTTGCCTACTACTGTTTTAACATGGAATAAGTCAACTTACCACTTCTACACAGTTGGTCTCGTCTCCTCTTCCAGTTACTTCACTGGCGTGCTTAGTTGACTGGGTGTCCCTAGTCTACACTCGAGGTGACTCCCTCAGTCTGAGTCAGCCCTATAGTTCATTCACCAGTGTGTGCCTCCGTCCGGGCGTCCCCAGTCTACACTAAGGGTGACCCCATCCGGTAGAGTTTGATGAAGGTGGTACTGCTATTCCATGAGCACACTGTGATCACCTCATCCCAACGCCCATGATGCGGCTAATGCGCGAAGCTCGTGTGCTCTAACTATAGCGGGGAAATCCCCGTGATCCTGTCCGTTCAAGTATGCTCTTTTAATCACGGCCCAGATCCTAGGCACGCCCTTATCTATAATTTCACCACTGTTTGAGTCCACATCAAAAAACAGTGGAGTTGGCTTGTTATGAAATTGCAGTTCTCCTTCTTATTTTCTGTTTTGGATAGGTAGAACCGCACCGCATAGCTCTTTTCGTGTTTGTCCACACTCTTTTAGAGCCTTAATTCGAACAGGCTTTGATGTCGTTCCCGGTTTGCAATTTTTTGCTCTGACATGGGCCGAAAACGTCAAAAATACCTCCGACCAGTCAGACCAGTCCGACCAGTCTTTGGCAAAACTAATATGACCCTCATCCCTGGTGAAGGCTGCCAACTCACTTTGGCGTGCTGCCGAGGCTAAAGCGACTAGGAATACAGTCTTCTGGGATAGAGATAGAATGGACGCATTTCTAGCTGGCTCATATGGGGCGGCCATTAGACTTTGCAGCCCTAACGGCAGATTCCATGTGGGGAACAATTTCGTTTGTCTTGGTCTCCCACTTTCAAAGGCTGTCATCTGTTTGGAAACCACCACATTGGAAAACAGTCTCTGGATCCCCAACGCATGTCAACACGAACAATAGCCCTTGGGGACAACCTTTGACAAAAAGCTCTTCAAAGAAAGCTGTCAACATTCGTAGGTCCTGGTTGCATGGGTCGCAGTCCGACTTTACACACCACTCGAACCACTTTTTCCATTTGGCATTGTAGTTACGTTGCGAGGACTCCCTCAAACACTTCGTAATCCTGGATGCCACTTCCGTCTTAAATCCCTCCCTCACCAAATTCTTCCTTAGAGTTTCCACCCTTGAAGATTCAGCATGGAAGGGTTTTGGTGCAGGATCCTCCCCCGATGCTGGTGATTGGCAAAGGAATGGATCCGTCTTTTCCAGCTCCATCAACTCTGGGAACCATGGAGGCGCTGGCCAACAGGTGACTACTAGGATGAATTTCCCTTTGGCCACTCTCAACTTGTTGATCATTTTCCACAGAAGGTACGCATTTAGACCTTCCCAGCTGATTGACAGTGTGTCCGTTGCCCAGGCCCTCCATCCGGGAACGGGGACACAAAACATGAGAGCTGATTGTTGTAGTGCAAACAGATCCACCTACGGGGTTCCCCACTGACGAAACAGGGCTTCCAACCCTGAGGGTCCAACATCCATTCCGTAGACAGCACCTGTGAACCCCGGGACAACTCTTCCGCCCACACGTTGAGACTTCCTGCTATGTGGCGAGGAACCGGCGAGATTTCGTACCGCATGCAGATCTCAAACAGGCTGGAGGCTTCTTCCATAAGAGATTTCGAATGTGCGCCTGCACTTTTCTTCACATACGCAACAGCCGTGGCATGATGCCCATTGCCTGACCCCTCAGCCTTAGCTTCCAGGCAAGGAGGGCTCTCCAAACTGCTCTGAGCTCCAGGACGTTGACGTGCAGGACCTTCTCTTCTTCGCTCCAAATGCCTGATGCAGTTTCCCCGGCAAGGTGAGCACCCCAACCTGGCAGGGCGGCGTCTGAAAATAGGAGCAACTCCGGAACGGGCTCGTGAATGGGCACTCCAACTTGAAGGTTTCCCTTCGCCGTCCACCACGACCAGCTCTGCCTCGGGAGGTCTCGTAGCGGAATGATGTCCACCCATCTGTTCCGCGGCTGCCCCGCTGTCTTCTGAACCAGTGGCCGCCAGTGGCCTAAGAGAACAAGTCTGGCATTGGAGTCCAAGAGTCCAATGAGCGATGCCAACTCCCTCGCCGTTACCTTGGTCCTTCTGACGAATGTCTTCACCGACGTTCTCGTCTTGACGAACCTCTCCAGTGTTGGTTTTACCACCATTTTTACAGTGTTGAACATTGCACCCAGGAACACAAAACAAGTGCTTGGAACTGGTCTGGACTTCTTGAGGATTATACCAAGACCCAAATGTGAAAACCAGGAGCTGCACATTTCCCACTGCTGGGTCAAAAGAAAACCGTCCTTGTTTCGAACCAGCCAATCTTCCAAATAGGCGTGAGCTTTGATGTGATGTAGGTGCGGTATGCAAGCACAGGTTTCCGCATCCGGGTAAACACGTATGGAGCCGTCGCTAAGCCGAAGGGAAGAGATTTCCATTGGGACGATTTTCCCCCCGCCACAAGGCGGAACAGATGTCGAGGGGATTGAGGGGAACGTGCAGATACGCATCCTCGAGGTCGATAGAAATGGTATACTCTTCGTGCTGGAGTGAGTCTCGAATTGATTCGATCGATTCCGTCTGGAAATGTTCCTTTGCGAGGCGTTGATTGAGTTTCCGAAGATTGAAAGAACTCGGGATCCTCCTTCCGTTCGGAATCGCCCTTGCTGGACTCCAAAAACCTGTACTGCCCCCTTCACAACCAGCAAATTGACTCCCTTGATAAGTTCTGGGATTTCGGAACGTCCTACCAGCCAGTCTCTAGTTACAAGCCTGGTGACGAATAGCGGTGTGTATCCCTCCTGCAGAGCTCGGATGACGAAGGGGTCCGACGCAATCCTCTTCCAATGTCCAAGATGTCTGGCAATCCTCCCCCCCCACCTGACGGTGAATGGGGGGGAGGGGGCGCCCTGACCATGGCCAGTCACTGACGTGGAGGTCTTTTACCTCTTCCCCGGAACGATCCTCGGCCACGCTGGTTACTCTCTGGTCCTTTCCCGCGTGACAAGGAGGGGGGATGGTCACGAAAGGGCGAACGATCCTTTGACTTGTCCGCTGGCTTTTTGCTGCTACTCTTTCCCCCATATGGATCATTCCAATGTCCGGATGCTGGGTGTTGGATCTTTGCATACATAGGCTTGCTTCGATAGCTTCCATGGTTCGTGCTGACCAATGTTTGGGCAGGTCGAACCTTTTCTTTGAGTTCTGGGGCCAATACAAGTAACTGTCCATTAAGCAAGTCTCCAGAACCCTGAACTGGCAAAAGTCTCAACTTGCCCACTACATCCGCCGGGAACCCAGTTGCAGATTCGAGGAAAGACATTGTTCATGAGTAGACGGCATTGCCAACCTAAACTATCTTTGTGGCATGAAGACGCTCGCTTAAGAAGATGCATACATTCCCTAATTGTTTTATTTTCCATGAGCTCTGGGTTGACCAATGCCATCGCCTTCAAAGCTGGAGCTGATGCCGAGTAATAAGCCCTACTTGAGAGCTTGCTCTCAACATGACCTCGTCCTCTTCACTTGCTGAGTAGGAGTTTAAATGAACGAGGGGTGTCTTGAGAACCGAATCCAACTCGATACTACACAGTTCAGTTACGTATTCAGTTTCCTTGTAGGTCCGAAACCCTTCTTATTCGGGGCGCATTTTCCGACCGATTTGAAAAACATATGTGTATGCATCAGTATTTGCAGGTAGTAAGAAACATGTGTGTCTTCTTCGGATTATGCGGTGGCAGAGGCTTAGAACATGACAGGTGTGCAACAGACCCAAGTTTTGAACCATAATCCCCTGCACATGCCGCTAACAATGCCCTGGTTCCAAGGCAAACGGGGGGGG
>JAHWFP010014402.1:194-15114 GCA_023313725.1 Lithobius niger
TATATCTGTTGACGTCTTCAGTGGCGGACATCGTTATGGTAGTTGGGGTGTACGAAATTCGAAATTTCGACAGGGTTCGAGTTTGACTTTGTGTAAATTTGACTCAATCTGAAAACTTCAAACTAGAATCGTTTCACTTTCTAGTTCCTTCGAGTTTTAAGAAAAAAAAATCGTTATTTTGGTCGATAAACTGCAAACGTTGTCATCTTAAATTGTACAGAATTAATGCTTTAAAATGTAGAATATGTCGTGTAGTTAGTATAGTAGAACCTAGTTTGAACGAACTCTGTTAGACGAATTTTTTTTTTAAATAAAAAAAATGACTTGTGGATGCGTATTTGGCTGTTGTTTGGCTGTATACTATAAAAAATTGTTTAGAACGAACATAAAAGTTTACAACGATCCAATTTTGCTTAATGCAAACCTAGTAACCACCTAGAATGTTAATAACAGATGTTAACTTTTAAAGATTTCATGCTGTACTTTCGCTGTGACTTGTGTCCAACTGTGGTTATGTATATCATATCAAACACCAAAACTGGTAAAAATGGCCGCCAAGTTCCGAATGGTTCGGCCCTTCAGAGGAGTGATATCAACTCACCAAAACATTCGCCAACTTAATTGTACCGAATAATACTTCGGACGTTAAATGAAAACTTGAACATTGCTACCGAAAGTAGCAATGTTCTAGTTTTCATTTAACCTTCGAACTATTAAGCGGTTAACTTGGCGAATGTTTTGGTGTGTTGATATCACTCCTTTGAAGGGCCGAACCATTCGGAACTTGGCGGCCACTTTTACCAGTTTTGGTGTTAGATATGATATACATAACCACAGTTGGGCACAAGTCACAGCGAAAGGAACAATGAATGCTTCAGCCGAAGGCCAGCCACCAGGTGTCAGCATGGGTCTGCTACGAATCCAGTCGGAACCGGATTGAGCCTGTTCGCCAGTTGCCTCAGGCAAGAGCCTATTGTTCTGCCCTGGCCCGAATGGGTATAAAACGGGACCGAATCGTGAGGAGCTCGAGCTAATTGGTGTTTGGGGTTCAGACTGAACGGTCAGAACCTTTGGAGCCTACAGGGTTAATTAGAGGGATAAATTCTGGCTGATGCCTAATATGTGTTACTCTGTTTATAGACCCCTAGCTATACAGTAAGGAATGAATTGGAATTGAGTTCTTGAACTTGAAACCTCTCGCCCATTCCCTGAGTAGTTACAAGGTTTAGCAAGTATATTGTTGCAATACATAATTGTTGTGCGACTTGAATTTCTAGAAACAAACTAGGCTACATCAATAGAGTAAAACATAAAAACTACTCCTGTACGACTTGAGGTACAAGGAACTTGTATGGGCGAGGGAGCTGCGAGTGGCAATGGTACTGGGCTTGACTGCATCTTCCCACAAATACTCCTTAAAAATCTGGGTCCAATACTCTCAGCTAAGTTTCGGCTCTTTGTTTTTGGAGTGACGTACTGCTGCTCTTTGCTAGCCTGTCTCTTATTTTAGTTTTTTTTTAAGTAGCCTAAGCTATGTATTATGTTTATTTTGAAGTTGGTTGAGTAACAATAAATGCATGCGCGTTCGTGTTGCAGGTTTATCTTTGATATAACACTAACAAGACGAAGGTGAAGGAAGGACGCCAATTATTATAAAAAACAACCAGAAGGCAACCTATATTTAAAAAAAAAAACAGAACCCACAGGAAAAGGAGGGTTGAATTGGGGTGAAAAATACATATCCCATACAAAAGAAAGGTAAAAGGAGGAAAGGAGAGTTGGGGAAGAGAGAGAAAGATGTGGAGGAGAGTGCTTGGAGGATCACTCACTGCCAATCCCAATGAAGAGTTCAAGTCAACGCGGACATTCCATGACGCTAGTTCAGGGTTCAATTAATTAGGCCTAGATGACTCTAAACAGTGTTGAGAGGAGGAGAGAGCTGTGGCTGGGCCAAGAGCTAAACTGGCTATCTGGAGCCTGGGTAACTACTTAATTAGGAACAGCTGTTTAAAATAACTAACAACAGCTGTCACCACAGTCACTCGCCCTCACTAACATGAAACAGTGTCTCTACCTACATGCAGGGATGGCAGTTGACCGTATACCTGATACATGACAAAAGTGAATACAAATATACATAGCTCACTGAGCCATATTACTCTAATAGAAAAAGTATAATAAGCATAACCTAAAGCAAGTATGTCACCAAATAATGTATAACAACACTAAGGAACTCTGCAACAACCAAAGACCACGGAAATGGGCTTATGGCATGTAATTTACTGACAATTAAAGGAGCTTGCTGTCATAAATATAACATCATAATAAATGTCCTGCAAGAGGAGACGAGGGAAGAGAGGGGGGGGGAGGATTAGTAGTGTGAGTAAGCCAAAAAAAATGCACTTTGTTAGGATAACACCATTTCTGGTGTACTTCCTGTCCACACCCATGACAAACTTTTAGGAAGGGGAGCCACCTGAAACCTATCCAAACTCCAACATGCCGGCCATTTTGTGTTTAATACGGTTGCCACACAATAACAAAAAAAAATCAAAATTATATTAATGTATGTAAGTTTGGTGTCAACTGCTAGGTTTTAAGGTCTGTTGAATTTTTAAAAAATGCTGTAAAAAGGTGTAAGGACTCCACATGACGAAATATCCAAAATGGCGGTCAAAATGGCAGCCAAAACTGGCAAAATTAAGTGTTTTTCATAATTTTAAAGTGAAAGCATAGAGTAGTGGGTGTATTTATGCTTAGAGAACAGATGGATATGTACATTTTCCAACAAAGGTAATTAACACGATTTATTGTAATTAGGAGCTATGCTACGGCAGTTTATCTTCGTTACAGCCGTGGGATTTTTGTGCATAGTTACCAAAAGTTACATCGTTAAACTGCTGCAGTAACAATCTAATTACGATAAATAGATGTAATGAGGCTTAGCTAAAAGTTGGAGATGTATAGTTTGAAATAAGGGTAATTAAAACGATTCATTGTAATTAGGAGCTAACCTATGGCAGTTTATTTATGCTGTAGCACTGCACTTTTTTCGGCTATTTGACATGTTACATATTTAAACTGCTGCAGTAGCCGTTATAATTGAGATAAATGTAAGTAATTAGGTTTGATGAAATATGGAGATGCATACTTTCTAAAAAAAAGGTAATTAAAACGATTTATCGTATTATGGGATAAGCTATAACTGTTTACCTATGATGTAACCCCACACTTTCTTCTTCAATTCACCACATGTTACATCTTTAAAGTGACTCGGTGGCAGTTCTAATTATTATAAATGGGTGGAATTAGGATTAGACGAAAGGTGGCAATATATCTTTCTTCTATATAGTATATAATACGCTTAGGTTGGGCAAGCATATTCATCATTATTATGCACTACAATGATAGAGAGTGTATAATGAAAGAGGGCGAGCGACCGACAATGTCAAACAAACAGATGTGGCCTATAACAATCGACATATTGCATTAATAAAGCTAGCTCTTAAGAGCCGACTTGGAAGAGTTTCAAAGTTGGTTGAGTAACAATCACTGCATGCACAACCGTTGTTGGGTTTGTTGGGCTTGGTATCAGAACAGCGAAACGTCCTCCATTGAAAATAAACATTTACTTCCATACAACAAATCAGCAGGGGTTGAAAGAGGGAGCAGAGATAGGGATATTCAGACCACACAATAGGGGAAACCGGGCCCACTACAGTGTTACGCTCAGGTATGTGAAACCAGCTAGCCGCCGTGTTATGCCGGGGGCACAGCTAGTATATATATTCCATCAAAGATAATGAAAACGGTTTATCGTAATTAGGGAATGAGCTACAACTGTTTACGTGTGATATATATAGCTCCATGCTTTCTTCAATTCATCGCAAGTTACATCTTTAAAGTGATGGCATGGCAGATCTAATTATGATTAATGGACGTTTTTTAGTTACCCTTGTTGGAAAATATACATCTTCATCTTTCATCTAAGCCTAATTATATCCATTATCTTTATCTAGAACAGCTACTGAAGCAATTTAAAGATGTAACTTACAGTGAATTGAAAAAAAATGCTGTGCTACAGCATAGAGAAACAGCCGCAGCTTAGGCCTAATTACGATGAACCGT
Organism: Lithobius niger; assembly: GCA_023313725.1. NCBI lineage: Eukaryota > Metazoa > Arthropoda > Chilopoda > Lithobiomorpha > Lithobiidae > Lithobius > Lithobius niger. Next base: position 4,323 of record JAHWFP010014402.1, read on the forward strand.
TTTTACCAACTTTATCCACCTTTTATCTAAGGGTAACTAAACCCATTTATTTTAATTAGAACTACCATAGCAGCTGTGTAATGTCGGTAGTTATATTACACATCGCTATTGTATGTAATTAGTACATAGATTATGTAGTAGGAATTAACTGCCGCATTTCGATCAAACGGGTTAATTCCACTAATTGTCTGCTCATCATTTATGTAGCATGTAGTTAGATAGTTAGATCATTTGCTAGATCAAACATTACTTAATTTGACGAAAATGAATTATCGAACTAACCCAATTAAACTGGTTGGTTTTTGGTTGGTTGAATGTTTGGGTGTTTCACTGGGACCTGGGCCACAAGGCCATCGGCCCAAGACTCGCAAACCAGCAACTCTGAACTATAAAAAAAAGTACCAAAATCTGGACCTTATTTATTTCATTCACACAATGTCCAGGAGCTGCGTCAGCGCATTGTTGATATTTGTCAGACTATAACTCCAGACATGATTGCTAATATGGGTAAACGGGTTAGGCACTGTGTCGCAGCATAAGGGGACAGTTTGAAAATGTTGCGTTGAACTAGAACAGATGTAAATGAACCCGAAGTTACTAATTTGACCAAATATTATTACGAACGTTGGCAGCAATCGGAAGGACATTATTTGTTTCCTTTTTTAATATTTTGTTTTCATTGAGAATCCGTATCACATGATAGATCGGAAGAGATCCCTGCCCACAAGCTATGAAAGCCTAGCATAGACCTAGTCTATACTTTGTTCCACATTATGTTTTCAGAACACTGACTCTACGACGCCACGTTTTAAAAATCCGTAAATCCGTAAACATCCCATTCGTATACTAACAGTAACTTTGTTGAGTCTACAAGTGTGATATCCACATGTTTTTGCACTCTTAGAGCAAGGAAACGAGTCATCATCCAGTCAGTTTTCTGAAAACATAATGTGGAACAAACTATAGGCCTATATTATTCTAGTACTTTATGAACCACCCTGTAGACACCTACACTACGGATTTGATCTAGTGTTTGCTACTAATCAGTTCAAACGTACTCACGCATTTGAGCACTAATTTAAGTCTGCATCTAATATGCAAATATATTTTAAAATTAGGAAAAATACTTAAATTTTGCCAACATATTAGGCGCCATCTTGAATATCTCGTCGTGTGAAGTCGTAGCACCTTTTTACAGCATTTTTTTTTTTAATTCGGTAGCATTTAAAGCCTAATAGTTTTTTAGTGTATGGCGACACTTTTTAAAACAAATAACCACCGTGTTGTTTGTTGGACAAGTTTCAGGAGGCACCCTTTCCTAAAGGTTTCTCATGGGTGTGGTCAGGAAGTACACCAGAGATTGTGTTATCCTCATAAAGTGCAGTTTTCTTGAAGAATTTGCTGCTTACGCACACTACTAGCTGTGGAGGGGCTGGGGTGGATGGAGGAGGAAAGGGGTTGAGAGTGGGGAAAGAGGGGTAGGAGGGGGGGGGGGGGGGAGGCGAAGAAAGGGGGGGAGCATGAACAAATAAACGGAAATAGTGGAATTACGTTCTTTTCAACTGCTGTAGGTTAAAACCGAGCCAAGGGTTCTAAAGGTTTTGTAGCAAGCGTTAACCGCTTCCGGTCATCTGCCCGACGAGACCCCCAGGTGGTCACCCATCCATGTATCAATTGGGCCCAGTGCTGCTTAACTTCGGTGATCGGACGAGAAAACAGATGTTTCCAGCACGGGAAAGGCCGCAGCACGTTAATTTACAAAACAAAGGGTTTCAAAGGGTTTAACGAGCGTTAACCACTCCTGGTCATCTGCCCGAAGCCCTAAGGCCCTATGTCTGCAACAGCCAGATTCCCAGAATTAACCTAGTGGGATCTAGATTCCCTAGTGGGATCTTCGAAAAGTTGCAGCAAAATTCTAGAGTAAATGCACCAGTTTGGTATGACACTAGTGGCATATTCCAAGATAGGTCGTACGTAAACTTTGAACGCCCACACTAGGGTCACAACATCAGAATTATCAAAACACTTTTTTTTTTACCAAATTATTCGAGTCTCTTACATGGCTAAAACTTGACTTAAAAAAACTAGTCGATATGGGTGATGAAATGAAAGGAGACAACCTGACTAAAAAAACTGAAAAATCAATTTAAAAAATAGGAGATCATATGACATGTGTATGACTATGTGTGTTTCTGATTCTCGTTAATTCCAAGTGACATGGATTTAAATTTCACCAATATAAGAAATATATTGCGCAATAATCTAAGCATTACGAAACACAGCTTTTTATATTATTATTTCTATGTTTAGGCGTCAAAATTTTTGAAAGTTGGGAGCTACTTTAATCTGCGTTGCGTTGGCAGCATTGTATTTAAATAACTGTAATTGGTTCACACTTTCTACAATTTGGAGGGTTTGGCTTATTGTTTGTGGTTGCCATGGTTGAGTATGGCAGTAAGATTTCACGTGAACTTAACACTTCAGGAACAATTCGGTATCTGAAACCTTACAGGAAAGCTTATTTGTGTTTAATAATAATATATAATAATAAAGGTTTTCCCCCATTTAGGGGGGAAGGATCCAGAAGGGTTCCGGGGGCATCCTCTGACACTGGTCCCACTAAAGTGCAATGCACTAAAGTGCAATGCACAGATATGATCTTTTCAGAAAACTCGAGAGGTCAGTTCAATTCAACTCCCGCCGAAAGACACTCAGAGATGGAGCAGAGACTGCAGCCTCGGAGAGGGAATTCCAAGGAGCCACTACCCGACTTGCAAAAAAAAATTTTCGACATTCCAAGTTGCACTTCGGAACCCTCAGTTTCATAGAGTGGCCCCTAGTAATATCCGTAGTGCAGAAGTAAAAAAAAGGCAATTCCACAGGCAACAGACCATGAAGAACTTTAAATGTCAACATTAGGTCGGCCTTCAAGCGCCTCATCTCAAGTGGTTCGAGGCCAAGTAACCTCAGACGTTGGCCAGGAGAACTGTTGCGCAGGCCACGCAATGAACGCGTAAAATACCGTTGGACAGATTCTAACTTATCAATGTCCTGAAGGAGGTAAGGCGACCACACTGGACTCGCATACTCCAGCAGTGGTCGCACTTATACCTTGAAAGCCCAAACCAACGTATGCCTATTCAAGGACACAAAACACCTTAAAAATTGCAAGTCTGGCAAAGGCTGAAGTAGTTATCAGCCTACAGTGGATGGATGACTTAAGGTCAAAGTTGAAATTGATGCCCAGATCTTTAATGTATTGCACTGAATTCAGCTTGCAATTAGCCAGATAGTACGAATGTTTTAAGTTCTGTCGGCCAACATGAAACGTACAGCATTTTGATGTAGCGAGTGGTAATTGTCAACATTCCGACTACTCAGTCACTGTGCCAATCTGGGAAAAAAGGAATTTGGAGCCAGTTTCATCCAAAACCTCATCACCAATCTTCAGATCATCGGCGAATTTGAATTTTGGTTTGTCAGTTGTTGTACGTGCATTTGTACGTTTCTTTGCTATTTTGACTTTGGTTCAGTTACACCTTGTCTTAAACAACAAACGAGTTCATTTTTGTTTCCTAATTATTCGATCGTGGATGACAACAGCCACATTCCTGCTGCTTCTCCGTTCACCCGCCTTCTTAATATTTATTTCGGCGATTGTAAACATCTATTTAATCAAAACCAAATTCTTAAATATTTTCTGCGTTCCAAAGCTAGCCATTCCATTGGTCCTGACGGACTATCTACCCTATGAACAGATTGCTGATCAAATTTGCTCGCCCCTTCGTTTGATTTTTTTCTAAATCTCTTCAAACCGGAAGCCTCCCTCCAGCTAGGTTGACCGCTAACGTTGTACCCATTCATAAAAAGGGTAATCCATCTGATCCTCAAAATTATCGACCTATTTCTTTAACAGTCACCTCTTGTAAAATCATGGAAACCTTCATGAAGTCTGAAATGTTAAACTTCCTTAAACAAAATGACATTACTCTAAACGATCAGTTCGGTTTCCTTCCAGGAAGATCTGTCACGCACCAACTTCTAAATGTACTTGATTGTTGGACTCAGGCACTCGATATCGGCCTTTCCACCGATGTGATTTATTTTGATTTTCGTAAAGCCTTTGAATCTGTGGTACGCTCCAAGCTTCTTTTTAAATTAAAAGCTCTTGGTTTTCCAAATTTTATAATAAACTGTATCCACGTGTTTATCTCTGATCGTTCGCAGCAAGTCACTGTGGCGGGTGAGTTATCTTCACCGTCCCGACTTGTCAGTGGTGTCCCTCAGGGCTCGGTCTTGTGGCCAATTTTGTTTGTGATTTTTCTTAACGACCTAGGCGTTCGTCGGAATTTTGTTGATCAATCCAAATTTGCTGATGACTTCAAGGTACACTCGCAAATTCTAACAAATTATGACCATCAAATCCTTCAAGCATGCATTGACGAAGTTTCCTCTTGGGCTGAATATTGGCAACTCCCATCTCTGCAAAAAAAAATGTTTCCACTTAACTTGTGGCAAGAAATTTTTAAACTCTTTTTATACCCTAAATTCTTCCAAACTAGAATTTATTGAGTTCGCACGGGACCTGGGTGTCTGGTTCAGGGCAGACTTGTTACCTGCCATCCATTGTCATAAGTTTGTCACTGCGGCTAACAGACAATTGGCCATTGTCCGTCGTTGCTTCGCTTCAGGTAGGCATAGCATCCTTGTTTGGGCGTACTACGTTTATATCCGGCCCTTCCTCGAGTTTGCCAGCCAGGCGTGGTGTCCATAGCTGCTTAAGGACATTGACGTTGTTGAGTCAGTGCAGAGGCGGTACACCAAAGCTCTGCCTGGACTTCGCCATTTAACCTATGCCCGGCGTCGGAAGCACCTGGGAATGGACTCTCTGGAACTTCGTAGACTTAAGGCTGACCGTGTTCTAACTTATCAGATTGTAAATCATCACACCGATACTCCCTTTCATTTCTTTGATCCGTCACACGTAACCCATACCCGTGGTCATCACCTTAAATTACTCAGACCCACTTTTAGCCTTAATTGCCGTCAATATTTCTTCTCGGTTCGGGTTGTCCCAGTTTGGAATAACTTGACCTCCGACATCATCTCTGCCACCTCTGCCGCTGCTTTCAGGGCTAAACTTAAGAACGTGGACCTTCGCAGATATTTATCGCGACCAGAGCATTGTCTTTGACAGACTCTTCTTTTTTACTCTCTCTTCCTACGCCTTTATCATCTAAAAGTAAATTTTGAGTATGGTTGTTAGTGGCACCTTTCTGGGACTCTTACTATTTCTCGCTGCCATTGAGTGGCAACAAAATAAAAATCTTATCTTATCTTATTATAGCTGTTGGGCTAGAGGAAAAGAAATGTACTTTTAAACATTTTGTTATTTCAATTCAACCCTCCGTGCATCAAGCACGAATCTCGGCACAGTTTCTATAATCATCAAATGGTCGTAAGTTGGCAGGCTGTCGATATTATCTGGTGGTAGCAGATTGCCATGGCAACAAGCGCAACTTATTTGTAGCTTAATAAAAGCGCAATAAATGTTGGTGCAGCAATGATATGCCTTCGTCCCCCGCCGCAACGCGAGTTATTGCTTTTGATTTGCGCGAATCACACAAAGCAGCCGGCGAGGCGTAGCACCGCGCTTCGCCACCACCCAAAGACCGTCTGCTGTGTTGGTAGCCATGGCGAGAATGGCCGCGCTGGAACTGTGTAAAGGAAGTCGTGAAACAACCAACGAAAACAAAAAGACGAATTTTAAATTTGCGTAATGTTTCGCGTTTTAAGGTGTTAGTTGGCAATAAATGTTATGATATCGGCTTTATAACGAGGAATAGCGACGGGGAACGCGTAAGGGCGCGTTTATGCAACGACTCGTCTTTGCATTCTCGCAGCTAGAATTTAATCGCGATGGCAGATGTGTCGTTGCCATGGTAACAACGCTACTTGGATTAGCTAAATCCGACATCGTTTGAGCAAATGCTTGGAGTATGTGACGGTAAGCTAAATGATTCCTCCTGACAAAACAATTTTCCCAATGGCTTCTCAACTCAGTTTCATTGCGAGCTGGCAGGGCTAAAACAGCCGCCATGTTGGAATTTCAGATGATTTCTAGTTTCTAGCTGCGAGAAGGCGAAGGCGAGTCGTTGTCTATCTGTTATGTGTATCTGGAGTCGGGCGGACTGGAAAGGAAAGGGGGCCATTTGGAGGAACGACAATAGCGCTAAGGGGTTTCTCAGAAGCTTACGTAACGGTCAGACGAAGTGATGTGCCTTTCATAACCCATTTCAACTAGGGGGAGCGCCGTAAGCTTCCAAAGCAGAGACTGGGCCAAGGCCTACTAAAAACACCTTCTATATTTCAAAGAACGTATTTTTTGAGTAATTTTTGTATCAGACAACAATGCGGTAAGACATTCGCTGTTTACCCGAGTAAAAATGGTAAAACATTTCAATACAGTGGTAAGGTTTAACGTGGACTAAACAATACTGCAATATTGCAGTGTGTAAAACCTTACATGAAAGTTTGTGTTCCATTGCTGCTTTGACTTCGGATCAGTTAAACCTTACTTTAAACGAGAGCAACAAAGCGAAAGTCTTACAGCAATGTTACTGAACAACATTACGTAACATTTTTGTACAACGACGAGTTGAATCGTTAGTAAACGAAACCGAAAACGAGTCTTACCAACGCCGAACCAACGACGATTTATTGCTTAGTAACTAAACCATTGTTGTGACGTTAGCGGAAATGTTCTTTGCTCCAACTCCGTTCGTAAAACTCAATTAGAAAACAAAAACGAACTCGTTCGATGTTTAAGGTTCGGTTTTACTGATCCGAAGTCAAAACAGCACAGGAACTCAAATAAACTTTCCTGTTAGGTTTCAGATGCTGCAGTGTTTCTGTATCTTTTTATTTTTTTTTTTATTTTGCTCACAATAGATCAGCTAATTCTACTTTCATTCTACTTGGCTAAACGACATCACCGGAAAATGTTTAAAAACTGATCGTCCAGTGTGCTTAGTACAGCTCTACAGGTAATTCATGGTTCGTAGGGGTCCTGGAAAGTAATAATGAAATTCCATGCCTGGAAAAGTGCGTGAAAATCTTGAAAAATGATATTTGGACCATCAGTAGGGTGGTGAACAGAATCTATAGACGACGTGACTGAAGAACAGTGAACAAATTTACCCAAGAAAGTTGTCGAGTACGTAACCTCACTTTATTCGTCTTTGGTTTGGGAATAAAAAGTTTTGAAATTTGGACTCTACCTTTAATTGTATTTATGTATATAATGGTTGGAATTGATACGTCAGTAAGGTTTTACGTGGACTAAACAATACAGCATCTGAAACCTTACAGGAAGGTTTATTTGTGTTCCTTTGCTGTTTTGACGTCGGATCAGTTAAACCTTACCTTAAGCATCAAGCGAGTTCGTTTTTATTTCTCATTCGTGCTACTTTGGCGTACCATGCAGTTTACATTAGCTTCTTGTTTTAATGTTTTCTGTCTTTATCAATAATTATACGGTTTGCGTACAGGAATGGAAACAAACCCTTCTCTCTTCAGTCTACGTCTTTCATATGGCGTTTGCTGATTGGCCTTTTCTGCATTTTATAATAATGTTAAAAACAATGTAAAACAATCAATCTGGTCGTTTAGAGCTCACTGAACCATTTGACCAATTAGAAAAGGCCTTATGGAAAGGGCACATATGTACAGATTAATACCTGCAAAATGAGCTAAGACCAGCTTTATAGGACAAAGTTTGACCAGCTAAGACCAGCTTGATCAAAGGTTAAATCAAAAACCGAGTATTAGATCAAAGGTTAAATCAAAAACCTGACCATTGCTACTATAAGTAGCAATGGTCAAGTTTCTGATTTAACGTGTGAGGTAATACTCGGTGGGATTGGCTTGGCAACTAATGTAGGAACTTGGTGGCAGCCATTTTGGCTCTGATATCACTACTTTGATTGGCTGAAACTTGGTGGGTTCTTTCACCCTTGTGGGTTTTGTTTTAGATATCACTTCTGTATTTTTTTTTTTTGGGTGGCATCTTATTTTAGCCACTGCCCAGTTATCTACTATCTGGCCAAATTTGGTCGAAAAATATTGAATACGAACGAAGATAATAATTTTTTTTTTTTAGTTTTGCTGCATTGAGGACATCATCATACAAATTAAACGTTTGCAGATTTGTATTCAACCATCAACAATAAGTAGCTCGGGGGGCGGATTTATTAAAAGCTTGGTGGCCTGAAGCCAAGCGCCGTACTACAAACGAGTAGCGCGCCCATTTTATTGACAATAATGTGTTGCCGAGTATTTCTGGCAGTCCGTTTGCATTCTTACTCGTTAACGCTAATAATGAGTAATGCTTATTTTGATCACCGGTGGCGTTTTTCCAACATACGGAAAATATTGCTTGAAATACAACTATTGCTAAAAAGATTGCAATCATTTGTAATGCTATTACAAATGATTGCAATCTTTTTAGTTAATGCCTCCCCAAACGTCAAACCATAAACGGCACGTATTGGAGTTAAGAGTGTTGAATACCAAATTTCATTCGTATCTGTCGCATAATTTATTTTATATGAGTGGAATTAGTAGTCAGTATATAGTAGTAAGCTAAAATCAACGATCTTCACGCAGTTTTGTGACATTGATACAGTTTATGCACATGATTGAAATACAACTATTGCTTGCCAGGGCACAAAAACTGCCCATTTTGAACAATTTTCAAGCTGTTTCGCCGCATAAGTATTTATCCTCGCCATCGTGATATACGCTCAGCTCTGGTTTTTGTTAACGTGGCCATGCAACAACAATGCAAGATTTAAACAATGACTTTATTACAATGAAGTAACAATGAATTGTAACAATTAGTGAACTTGGCGGGTGGACCACTAGTGTGGTCCTTGATAGTTTTTTTATTTTCCATTATGAAAAATTAGTTCCAATTCATTGAGTTCCACTTGATCCAACCCAAATTATCTTCAAATCCCAACCAATTCAAGACATATTTTGACAACTCCAATTTTGTCAAATTCAACCACAGTCCAGCAAAATTTCGGGAAAATGCAGGCTAAATTTAGGAAACAGGTATGAATTTTGACAATTTTTGTGGAATTAGTAATGGGATCGGGATGAATTGATTTTAATTTTGGAAGAAATGGCTTGAATTGGCTGTAATTGCATCTACAATTCAATTAAAATCAAATCGTATCAAAACAAGGCAACTCAAGCAAAGCAAACTCGATTTAAATCCAGGCACATATGGTGATGAATGACTTGATATCCCAAGTCAACCTTTGCAATGGTCATTAAGTCAGCATTTCCGTCATTCTATGATTTTGGTAACTCCTCATTCTTCAAGTCAAGTCCAATTCAAGTCCAAAGAGTCTGGAATTGAGTCAATTAATTCGAAGTCTGGCTTACACATTTCACTGGTAGTAATATGGTCTAATTAGCAAACCAACGTTTGGCTTTAACCAGGCGCTGTTTCACTTTTGGCAATTTATACACTTTAATCAAGGCACATTTAAGTGTACGTCAGGTTAATCTTGGAATGTGCCATGCATGTCTGATCCCCACACTTGATTAAAGACATTACTAATTTCGAGGCGGGTACAAAAACGTTTCTCCAAGTTCTTGAGAGGTTTTGGAGAACTATCTTACCGGGACGGACGCTTGCGTGCCAAACTGCATCCCTTGGACCTTTCACGCCTCAAGGCCGACTGAATTACACATTTTTTAAAAACAATTCTTAATAAGGTTAATTTTGACTTACCAAACTTTTTCGCGCCTCATGGTGGATCTGTAATAAGCGACCACAACTGTTAGTGTTCAGGTGTTGGAGCTGTAGTAGGTTCGTATAAGTTTTTCTATGCCAATTTTGGGGTGGTAGCATGGAACATTTTGCTTACCGATTTCGTAAAATGCCACCTCTCTGACTAGGTTTCGACAAAGGTTAAACAAATTGAACTGCTTTTAATGGTTGTCATATTAACTATAGGTCACGAATCAGCATCACACAGTCCTTCCTTGGACGATATTCACTCCTCATGGGAATTGCAATATTTTTAAATGATAAAAAAAAAAGTAACGAAAAGCCAAGCGTTATACTAGTTACTGGCAGTCGTACCCGGCTTTGCCTTCGGTTTTGGTTTGCCCGTGGATGTTTCCCAGATTTGGGTAGGTATAGCCTAAACGATGAATGCAACAGGCAATTTTTCTCTCAGAATACTTGCAAACATCCCATCATCTCCCTGGCCCCTTCCTCCCCGTTGCCTTCGTTCCCGTTCCAGTCCCGTTTCCTCTCCCTTACCCTTCTATGCTCCTACCCGTCCATCTACTTCCCTTCCTGCCCTCTGCTAAACATAGTTGAACTTGGATGGGTAGTTAAATTAATTACTGCCCCTTCCCCTCCTCCTTTTGCAAGATTTTGCAAAAAATGATTCGGTCTCCATCCCAAACAACCAAAAAAAAAAAAAAACTTACCTTGTATGTTCAGTTAATGCGTAATCATATGCTTAATGGTAACATATGCTTTGCACCCCCCCCCCCCATCCTTCCAACCTCTTTATATTCTAGCATTAGAATGCCAAGAGTGGGGCTAGTTGACGCATTGCCATTCCCATCCACACCCCTCCCCCCTGACTCCTAATTTATCGCCTTGGCTTGAGCAATCCGTACAGTGTGAAAAATAACTGTCCTTCGTCTTTGACGTCATTTAAGACTTGCCGCTGACAAGACCGCGCAGAGCAGATTGTTAGTT
>JAHWFP010014402.1:15124-27075 GCA_023313725.1 Lithobius niger
CACGTCGCCATATTGTTTTACCAAACTTGATGTTGCTTATGGGATTTCAGCTTCGTTCTTATGTTTTATTGTGACCAATACCGACAACTGCTTCGAAAATTGAATTCAAAAGTGGGCCATTGTTCACGTCAATCAACATGAAAATTCATTTTGGAACTGTTTTACCATATTTATTATGGGATTTGTTTCTTGGTAAACTATGTCAATTTCTCCGACAGTACGTGTCCCGTTGCCCAAATTCCAAACAGCCAACGCATCGTTACACATTTTACAAAATCTTGTTATAACAATTTTGTAAATTACTGCGTGCATTGGTTTCATTAATTTGTACTTTTAGCTCATACATTTTTCAAAAGCGAAGGGTTTCGAAAAATTTCTACCCTAATTGTTTGACGTAATTTTTCAAACACTGACGGAGCAAGAGTGTTTAAAGAAACGACATTGGCATCAAAATGTATTAATAATAGGTTTATTCAGCAAACGTCCCGAAGTTCACTAAAACTTGTGTGTGCCGGAATACAACATAAAAAGTGTGTGCAAGCACATGATGCGAGAAAAATACAATAATGGTATTGTGTTTAAACAGTGAGAAAGTTTGATGGGAAGGTTTTTTTTAAAAATAATTTCCTTTGAGCCGTAAGTCAGCCGAAGCAATTTAATGCTTGTATGGCTGATCCGGCTCAATTTTGAACATTACCAGACTTTTTAGAGAAGTAAAAATATCTGGTAAAGGGAGGTACCAACCCGGGGATTCGATCCGGGAAACCACCAATTATTGTAGGGGTCCGAAAGATTGTCCAGAATTTGTCAGAATAGTTCACGTGGCCGTTGAAGGACCATGGTAATCTTTCCAGGGTGGCGTTCAAAAGCTCTTGATGAAATTCCCAGATTTTTCCAGTTTCAGACAAATATTGACACTTTTCCCTGATTTTTCCAGGTTTTCCAGACCAATATTGATACTTTTCACTGATTTTTCCAGGTTTTCCAGATCAATATTGACACTTTTCCCTAATTTTTCTAAGTTTTCCAGACCAGTATTGACACTTTTCCCTGATTTTTCTGGGTTTTCCAGACCAGTATTGACACTTTTTCCTGATTTTTCTAGGTTTTCCAGACCAATATTGACACTTTTCTCTGATTTTTTTTTTGGTTGAAAGAAGGTGCAGTACAGACTAAACAATTTTTTTTTTCACATTTCACTCAAATAGCAATAACTGTATCGTATTTCTTTGCTAAATCAAAAATTGCACTCCCCTAACTGGTATTGGTAAAGAGTAGGAAAAGGCCACAATCTGAACAAAACTAGAAACGCACTTATACCCACATTACTTAGGACCAAGGAGTTTTCACTTTATCAGAAATGAAACAAAAGGGACATGAAGTTTGAATTGAAATAAAGCGAAAGTTTTTGGAAGTAAAAAATTAAATCCAAATTAGCTATTCTTTATAGGTGAAAGAGAGTTTCCAGAAATTGTTCAAGTTCCCCGCCTTTGAGTTTTGATTTATAAAATTTTCTGATTTCTTCCTGAATTTTCCCGGTTTTCCAGGTAGAACGCCTCCCTGCTCTCACCCTTCCCTGGCCGGCAGTCCTGGCAGGGACTTTGCCAAGGTCACCTTACCAGGGGTTCGACCAGATCCGCCAACCTCCAGCAACCAGGCCGAGCTCTCCCACCGCTCAACCAGGTAGGAACTGAAAAAAGTTTAGGCACTTAGCCGCACACTAGCAGTTGACGATACTACGAGAAATGAGCAGAAGAAAAAACAACTAGAAATACTACAAATACCGGAAACAATATCAACAATATTAGAATCAAAATACTTCAAAATATCAGAAACAGTATCATGTTACAGAAGCCGTTTAGATGTGAGGAAAGAAACACTAATCTATGAGTTGTCGGTCTAAAAAGTAAGCAGTTAAGTCTCTTTCTAATGGTTAATATTTTGATAAGTTGAAGCTGTCATAATGGAATTTTGAAAGTGTTGGGTATTTTGTAGCTGTTGGTTCTTTTACCATAAGGACCCCCGCATACAAGGTGACCAGGTCGTGCGGCCAATGGTCGTCGCGACTAATAAACACGGTGACGTACGCCGCAGCCACATTCGTTTTCCATTGATTATTCTCGACCACGTGGTGAAAAATGAATACGGAACAAGCAGTGTGGCCCTGTGGTTGCCTGTACGCCGCCCGGGATCGCAGTGGTTGCTGCGACTGACTGGCCACGGTGGCCAAATGCGCGGCGCTACATACACCGTAAACCTTCTCATTGGCTGCAGCAACCTGGTCGTGCGTGTTGGCTGCCTAGCACGTGGGGGCCCTAATGATTCCTCACAGAGAACACGTCACAGTTGATTTTCGCAGTTAAGCATTTTTGGTGTTGGAGCTGATTTTATATTCATCATCAATAATATTATTATGAAATTGTATTATTGACTACAGTGCTCTTCGCTTATGTATATTTACGTTTCAGAAAGCTAGTAAACCCCCTTACTATAATCGAGGAAAAGGAAAAAAATGGGATGAACGAAGACAATGCTTCAATTGAAAAGTGCCATCTGTAAAGCGCCCGTCATTTAGCAAACTCCCTGAAAGATAGCGCTTTCCGTCATACAAAATTACAGACCGCAACCATTGACAAATTATTAGAGACAAGAGTGCATTTCCAAGAGAATATTTCCATTTATCAACCAAAATTGGGCGAACAGAATAAATTTGTGCAGCTAGCAAAGAGCGAGGCAGTGACGAAATAGGGGAACTTTCCCGCTGCTGTGGTCTTCGCTTTTTCATAACAACTGGCGGCAAGACGAATGGAGATTGGGAAAAGGGCTTTGTCCTCCACTATTGGACCACTTCATCATGGAGAAAAGAGTTCTGCAGCCCGACTGGACGCCTGCCGAGCAAATAGATGGTATTGCTTTGTTTGTGGCCTTCCGTTCTTATTAAGCCCGTGCTAGCTTGAATTACAACGTTGGGGTTGCTTGCTACAAGTCAATATCACGAAATTCTGGTTTTAATTAAAGTAACGACTTAAGGAAGAAAGTACCAGTAAATATTACTAAAAGCTTACGAAGAATTTCTCTGTGAAGGAACTGTGTTGGAAGGACAGCTTTTTTTAAGCTGGCCGACACATTTCAGCGTATGATTAGTGACAACGGTCACAACTTTGTGCTAGTATAGTAGGTGTTGGCCAGAAAGCTTAGAGCTTTTTGAAAGCCCAAGCAGCAAATGTTAAGTGGAAGTAACCACTATGGTGTCAGTTGTATTTTGCCGCATGAGGGAGGAAACCCGGGCAGGAAACAACGAGAGAAAAACCCGTACATGTATTCTTCCCTTCACCGGGATCGAACCTGGGTCTGTAAGAAGCCAGAGATATACAGCCGGGACCAAGACGCCTATCGAAGACTACACACTGACGACTGCACAATGTCTACATATTATAGAGTAGCGACATCTGGAGCCGGTTTCTGGACTAACTGCAAGGGCCACTGGATATACGCGGAGGTAAAAATATTAGCGTAGTCCATCAAGCTAACACTGTTAGAGCGGGTTTGTTGAACCTAAAAAAAACTTCATACTTTTTTTGGGATTTGTTAGCAGCTGCTGCAATTCTAAGCAAGTGGGATCTTTTCTTTTCCGATTTATAACCTTAATATATGCATCGCAGCATAAAGAATCGGACAAAACAAAATTTTTTAAGCCTAAGAAATCCTGTCTCACAGCATCGTTCGGTCAGGGATCAGTAGTAAGGTGCATTAAGCAGTAAAAGAAGATCGTAGTTTTTGATCCTCAATTTATTGGTGGGGGGATTGAGGCTTAACGGTGCATTGACAGCTAGGGTATTAACCTCAGTCACACGGCAGTGGCCCGGGTTGCCACTGCATCACCCATTACAGAGGTGTTACCCAAACCCCAAATCTAGATCTTATTGTATATCTGTACCTCCTGCAAAATTAAAAAAAAAAAACCCAGGCAGGAGGATAGAATCATCACCCAATTGACATGCAACGCTTCACGCAAGGTGAACACGGCAACCAACACCCATCAAGACGGTGACAATCGACAAGCATGTAACGGACCATAAGTGGCCATTGACCCCAACATTCAGGAAGGAAAACCCTTTCAAAAGGACACAATGAGTAAGGTTGGTTTATTGGTGGTTTCGCGATATTATATTATGATATGTCGCGGTAAATTTCTGCCCAATATATTGCAAATCGAAATTTTCGGTATTGTCTATCCTGAAAAGCAGCAGCAATAATACCATAATGGTGACGCCATTATGACGCCATTATGGCGTTACCATTTATTTTTCCAGTGACCCTACAAGGTGCACTGCAGGATCACTGAAAAATTAAGTTTAAAATATGGTCAAAACACCAACGTAAATCTATGTCAGGCAATCATTCTAGAAAGCCAAAGTTGAATATCTTACATTCCAAAAGGATGTAAGGTAAACATTTTGGTATGTAAGTCATTGAACTAGCAGTTTCTAGAATTACATGCTATAGATTCAGGTTTGTGTCTTCGACAATGTTTTAGTTTTTTATTCCACTTGATAATGGCCCCAATCGAGGCACGAAAGGTTCTGAATATTAACTCATTTGCACTAAATGGCTTTATTTACTCAATTATTATTGTAAATAGCACACCAACAACGATATGTTGAGGTGTACAAAATTCTTCATGTTTCTGAGGGCCTCCAACCTACCACCTTCTTCACTCCTTCTGTCTCGTAATACCCCGAGGCATGACCTCATACTTCAGCATAGATTTTTAAAGACAAATTCGAGGAAGGGAGTCTTGTCACTAAGGGTTGTCTCCAGATGGAATGCCTTACCGTCTCATATCATCAAAGCACCTACCCTGTGCGTGGCGGGTTTTGAGTCCTGCAAGTATTTCATGAGCGGCTACGTCTTCCTGGAGGAGGCGGCTTTGATCGATGGCCGCCATTGTTTTTGTAACCATTTTGGATATCAGCAAGGCGCTCTGCTACTAAAAACGTACAATCTATTATCTGTGTTCCTTCTGCAGCGAACTCAAGATAGGCCACGGACACTATAGTGTCTTCGCATGGAATGCTCAATTTGATTATTTATTTTCTTAAATTTTCACCTGGGCATTACAACAGGCATAATGCCTTTGCTGTCATCCACTTAATTTAAGTGCTTCTATCTTAATTGCTTATTCCAATTCCTTCTCAGATTGGTGTATTTTGTCGTATTACAGGGCCAGTCTTGAATCAATTTTTGCTTAACCTTAAAGGCAGGTTGCCACCAACAGAAAATCTAAAGAATCTACTGCGGCGCCCTCAAGCAGCGACAATATGGTTAAGCTTTACACCTTGCTCCCGGGTGCCCGAGGACGAACCAAATTTTCACTCACTGTTTAATGAAGCTTGTTTGTTTCTTTAAAAAAAACTCTTCGAGCGTTCCTTCGCCGGCTGCAAGCAAGCACTAGTTAGTGCTAAGAAGCGCTACAGCTGCTGTATTCTGTGGACTTTCATTCAGTGATAGCCAGCCTTTAGTAATAGTGAATTCCACATAAAACTGACATACTTGGAGGAAACTGGAGTACCTGGAGGATACTCTCGTGCTGGAAACAACCAGAGAAAAACCGTACCTATACCAGGATCAAACCCGGGTTCAAAACAAGAAACCAGCCGGACACACTGGAGTTCCCTTGTTTGAGAAATATTTATACACAATAAATTTTCGCGCCGCACACGGGCGCTTCATCAGACCACAGAAAACACTCATTGATGAACACGTCACATGTCACACGAACAAGTCACAGTCGAGAAATGAGCCATTCATTTCTCGATTTGTGATTGGTGTTCATCCATGAGTGTGGTCTGTGGTCTGATGAAGCGCCCGTAGGTGGCGCAGAAATTTATTGTGTACAAATATTTGTCAAACAAGGGAACTCCTGTGCGTCCGGCTAGTTTCTTGTTTTGATGCCTTCTACCCTTGTCTCCTTAAGTGAAAACCCGGGGTCTGTAAGAAGCCAGAGATGTACAGCCGGGACCAAGAACTATCATAGTTGACGCCCTAGTGTTCGAGACTACCCATGCACCCATACGCTTGATCATTTTTGGTATGGAATGTCTCCAAAAGAATTGCGACAAGAAATCTTCTCGAGCATAGCGAGATGATGCCAAAGGAGCGAGCAGAGCGAACGATGTGGTTAGTCGTCTGTTAAATTGCAACGAGAAGCATCTTCCCAGGTACAATTTGCACCAAAAGATGCTCTCTCTACCCTGATAACAAACGCTACAAATGGTTTTAGATGTATTTAGAACGCTGAGTAAATTTACAACTGAGAATACCTTTATCTTGTTCCATACAACTTTGGATGTGCGACACATGACTGCAGGTCCCCAAACTGACGAAAGCACTTTTTCCAGATTTTCGCCTCCTTTTGGTTTTTCTCCCATCCTTTGGGAATGATGCTGCACCAAGAGCTTTGGATGACGTCATGAGCGGGTATGAAGATAGCCGAAGGGAGAAAACGAAAGAGACACTTGACTCCCACGAGGTTTTTGTCAGGCAGGGATAGTCCCCGAGCGTTGGTCCTCTTGCTTCCAGTTTTATCTTGCTTCAATGTATGGACAAAAGACAACAGGTACAGAGCGAAAAGAATCAACTCTTTGAGGGGTAGCTAACTTGGTAGAGTCAAATAAAGAGACAGCTGTAAAGTTGAGGACTTACTTGGAATCGTCCAGTTTTAAAGGATCGTGGGGAAAAAAATCACAGGAAGAAAAGTCGCAGAATGGTGTATACGGTGAATAATTTCCATGGCCGTCGTGTAATCTGGTAGTTAGTTTCTGATAGTTCTGACTGGGGAGGCTTTAGGATGTGTATTGTTCCCCCACAAAACGTGCCCCCGCCCCCACAGTTCTTATTGCGCACTCTCGGAGTTGAATTTTTCTTATATTCTGGCAGTGAGAGTCCGGCACTTCTGATAGGCGAGGCTTTAGAATATTTATCGTTTTCGTTCGAAGCGCGTTTCCACCACAGTACTGACTGTACACTCCCCGAGTTTCATTCTTCACATATACCGTCAATGGGTTTCCGGCACTGGTAATTATGGAGGCTTTAGGATGGTTTTTGTTCTCGGGCGAAATGCGGTCCCCCCTAGTTCTGATTCTGTACTGCCAGAGGTACCACTGACAGATGTGCGATCGATGCACGGTTCATTCTGGTATAGTGTGTGCTATTGATCATACGAACAATAAACGATAAATTCCCTGTATCAATACGCTCCAACTTTTGAATTTATAATGAGGGATGTTGTTTATAGTGTCCGCGGCCTATCTTGAGTTCTCCGCAGAACGAACACAGATAATCGATTGTACGTTTTCAGTAGCAGAGTGCCGTGTTGATATCCGAGATGGTTACAAAAACAATGGCGGCCATAGATTAAAGCCACCCCATCCAGGAAGACGTAGCCGCCCACAAAATACTTGCAGGACTCAAGATGCGCCGCGCACACAATAGATGAATTGTCCTAAAATGGCGTGACTCAGCACCGAAGCTCCTAATTTTAAAACAGTTAAAGGTACATTCTCCCGATTAGCTTTCGTGTACGACTGAGTTTTGCATCATTACTTCAGACGCGTACAAATGTTGCAAAGGCATTTTTTTCCCTATATGTTCTCACGTGCGAAGCGGCTTTGCTACATTCACTCTCACCTATGTAAATGTTGCAAAAGCTATTTCGTGCAGGATGCTCGAATGTAGTGAGAAGATGTCATTTTAATTTGTCACTTTTTTCCTATGACTTATTTTCATCGACTTTAATTCTGTGTATTTTTTTTTCTGTGACGGTTTTTCCGTTTATATAACAATGATAATCGTACGTTTTCCAATAGATCTTTGCACCGTTCACTTTTAGAAGGTTTAAAATTGAAACATGAAATGTCGCGTAAAGAAAACATTAACTAAAGAGTCGACAGCTAGGATTCGGTAAGCCATATTGATATTATTATTTAAAAAATAAAAAAACGAGTGCCCCTCCCAAAAGCTTTACTGTCTAAAAACTTACTTTAATCCGGGAAATTGTGGTTTTATTCGGTCGTGGTCTTATTTTGTCCTCATTTTATTTGTCGCATTTATTCAATCACATTTAAAGTATGCATATGAAGTCTGTGGCTATATCAACAAACCAGTTGGTTTCAACGATTGCGGGAAATACAAAATCGAGCACCGAAAACTGTAGTTGAAAACAAAGTCATGCATAAGACAAAAGACATTTTTTTTCCTAAAATGAGGAGTTTCAGACGTAGGTAAACTACGAGATAATACGATAACAAACATACACATTCTTCCAGAAGAATTTGGGAAATTAATGAAATTGGATACATATTTTTTTTTTAAATGACAAAGCAGTAGCTACATGAAAGCAACTATGTTTAAATTAATAACTGGTTTTTTTCCGTCAAAACTCACTCAAAACTTTAAGCAAGATACAGATACATTGCACGTGCTGTACGATCCTCCAAACAATTTAGTTTAAAACATAAGATTATGACAGATAAGTTCATACTAGTTTACTGGAAGACAGGCGAAAAATTTGATACCATTAGTTTCACAGAACGAAATTGGAGAGCGTCATTTTACTTTTTTTTTTTTGCAAACTTGAAAGAAAGTGTCACTCGCCTTAAGACTCACAAGTCTAATATACATCAAATCTCTTCCATGTATTGCCGTAGGTTGCTAATTGGTCAAAAAAGAACTAAGTCTACTCGACGTGTAAGTAGAGACAACATTCTAAAGCTTTCTTTCCTCCCGCTGATACGGTAACGAAAAGGGAAAGAGGGCTTAGGCAGATGCTAGAACATCTTCACCGCAAAACCATCCCCTATTCATCTTTATTTCATTGTAATTTTTTTTCATTCCAAACATTAATGCCCATCCTGCCAGCCAGAGGCGATGCAATTCTGCCAAAAAGCCATGCATCCAGCTGGTATGGTAATAAACGCCACTTTTTGGCGGCCAAATCTAATTAAGATGTATAGAAGCCTAGTCCAATGGTCCAGGAAAGAGGCCGTTTTTCTAATGGCCTTTATATTGCCGGGTTGTTTGCCTTCTTCTCTCTAATGGCGTCCCGCTAAACCACAAAGCTTATTCAGTGTTACTTCCCCCTTCGTAAATCAACACCTGTGTGTGATACATGGTTATTAGGCGGGGAAAGGGGTGGGGCCGCGGCGGGGAAGCCTCTTTCTCTTTCATCTACCACCTGAATCCCCACATCGTTGCGAAACTTTTAAGCACTTCTCTGGGTTGGAATTGGAGTGACCGTATTGCGTAAAAGGAACACCTTACTTCCAAAGGCGGACTGTAAGTGAATTACTTCACTGAAACTCGTATTTATTGAATTTGTAGGATTACTTTTGGTTTTGTGTTCAATTTAGCTTTGTGAGAATTGGAACGAAGAGTAGTTTTCCAGAAGGACGAAATGCCTAAGTAAAGCTATCCAGGAGCCCCCAGAAAATTGTTAAAATTGTAACAATAATTTATCAGCTCTGCACTGAATATTGTTTCTGTGTTGTATATGTATACGAAACCAATAATTGGTATAAAAAATACAAAACAAAAAGCAATAAGCAATCCATTCTTTAGCACCGTATTGCAACGAAACTTTCATTGTACGTTAAACGAAAGTGGTATTAAAATAATGTGGTAAAAAGAGAATAGTAGTGTAGCAATTATTATTTTAAACAAATCTAGACAACGGTAGTGTGTCGTGCCAAGTTAGGCAACAATCATCACAACAAACATCACATCAATTCAATTGTCGAGGTCGTAAACCATTGTAGTGCGGCGCCATAGCGCCAGTGTCTTATATCTTGAAGCATAATTGGGCACATTTCAGGTACTTGGAGAAAAATAATAATGCGGTACAAAAGCTTAAATTGTGTTGAAATCAGGAGCAATGACCCACCTGCCCAAAATTAACTCGTGTAGGAATGCCAGCTAAGCTACTTTCAATGCAAAATTTGACCCTTAATAACGTTGAAAATGTGTAACTACCTAGCTCTAGCTAGCTAATTCTAGTCCGCTCATCCCCATGTTAATTTCCATAGGTTGATTATTCATCGATACCGAGATAACGGGAAGGCTTCCAGCTATGAAACTGGACGAATGGGTGCAGTACAATACGAAATGCGTACCTTTCATGGTTTGCAGCCTAGGGATGTAACGGGGATGGCGTGGGATGGCGCGTAAGTACGAAAATATTGTTATAACCATTGTTAGTATTCTCGGCATCGTCTCTCATTGGACAGCCAAAGTTCGAACAATGACAACGTGTATACTGACGTGCGTGCCTAGACACACACTAGTGTAGCACGATAAATCTTAATAACGTTGCCAAAGAAATTGTATTCACGAAAAATAAACCAACCCTAAAAACAAAGCAAAATAAACAAATCCAAAAACTGGTGAAGAGGCCACCAATTTGAGAGTACTTCGGCCCTTCAAAGGAGTGATATCAACACACCAAAACTAACGAAATAAAACAAATTACAACAAAATTAAAACCAAACCAAGCACTTATAAAGAAGTGACCAAGTTGAGGATGGTTCGGCCTATAGGCAAAAGGTAGTAGCAAATTGTTGAAAATCAATTTCTTGCTGACGTGCCACTTTATTACACATATGCACGGTAGTGGAGTTGAGATTAAAACATAATTAAAAAAAAAGGACTGATATATTAAAAACCAAAACTGGTAAAAGGGGCCGCCAAGTTCCGAATGGTTCGGCCCTTCAAAAGAGTGATATCAACACACCAAAACATTCGCCAAGTTAATCGCACCGCTTAATAGTGCGAAGGTTAAATGAAAACTTGAACATTGCTACTTTCGGTAGCAATGTTCAAGTTTTCATTTAACGTTTAAAGTATTATTCGGTGCGATTAACTTGGCGAATGTTTTAGTGAGTTGATATCACTCCTTTGAAGGGCCGAACCATTCAGAACTTGGCGGCCCCTTTTAACAGTTTTGGTTTTTGATATGATAGACATAAATCGTGATTAACTTAAAAGCAATTTACGTATATTTTTTTCTCATTTGTTGAGACGCTATTTGTTATAAAAGCGTATATTGATTTCAATTCCATATATGACTTAGCATATTCGGTTGAATGGAGTCCTGGTCACAGTTGTAACATTAATAACGGGATCAGTGCGTTATTTTTATGCCAGTGGATAAGTGACCTTAATGGTAAAAGCGGTATGGTAGGTATCTGGTGAGATTGGTTCGTCGGTTCTAATCCAGGTCACAGCAGTTGAATGAAACATAAGTGGATAAAGGTGGCTAACTGTTCTACGTTATGATACTTTACCATGGCCAGTTAAAATTGGTCAGTTCTCACTTATACTACAAATTAAACTTGGCTCAATTCACACTCGTAACACATGGCAAGTTAAAATGGGTCAGTTATCATTTGTAAAACTTGGCTCAATTTGAACTTGTAACACAGCCAGTTAAAATTTGGTCAGTTCTCACTTGTAACACAAGTTAAACTTGGCTCAATTCACACTCATAACACATGGCAAGTTAAAATGGGACAGATTTGTCAAACTTGGCTCAATTTGCACTTCTAATACGGCCTGTTAAAATTGGGTCAGTTCTCACTTATAACACAAGTTAAACTTGGCTCAATTCTCACTTGTGACACGGAGATTTAAAATTGGGTCAGTTCTCACTTGTAACACAAGTTTAACTTGGCTCAGTTCTCACTTGTAACAAGGCCAGTTAAAACTGAGTCAGTTCTCATTTGTAACATTGCCAGCTAAAATTGTTTCAGTTCTCACTTGTAACACAAGTTAAACTTGGCTCAATTCTCACTTGTAACACGGCCAATTAAAACTGAGTCAGTTCTCATTTGTAACATTGCCAGCTAAAATTGGGTTAGTTATCACTTGTCAAACTTGGCTCAACTCACACTTGTAAC
>JAHWFP010014403.1:0-13788 GCA_023313725.1 Lithobius niger
TTTTTTTTATGTTTTAATAATAAGGGGTCTTAGCTATCACTTAATTCCTTCCTGTTGGAAAGACTTACTTGAGAGCTGTCCATTTCTGGAGGGGGGTCGGGAGGTGGGCACGGATACAGGATGACGTAAATCGCTGTCGTCTTTGGTGCATTTTTTCTCTGGAGGACTAGCAACTGAAATAGGAAGGAAAGGAAAAAAAACATCAGTTAAAAATAGGATGTGATACGGTGCAAATGTTGGGAACGTATTTCTATTCGGGAGTGGTGACAAAACAGCAAGGTGGTAGATTTTTCAGGTGCAAGCAGAAAATCTGAGATGATGACGCTGTAATAATGGCTATTTGAAAAGTTGGGTTGTTGGGCATCACGGGCTAACGCTTAAAAATATTTTATAATTTTCATGTGCATACAGTGAATGGGCATTATGGTGCAAAAGGAATTACTAGAAGAAAAAAAAATGGTACAAAGCAGTATAAAAACTGCCTTGATGTCCCCTGGGTGCTTTCAAAAATTAACCCTATTGTAGCAAGCTAATGAAACTTGAATTCTATTTATATGTCACGAATTGGAAGAGTTTTTCACCCGAAATCGTCACAGGAAACACGTCATCACATCGACGCCCACTCACGTGACAGCAATATTTTGTATATTTTGTACCACAACGCAGTTTATTTACACACGTTCTGTTAAGCTACGTTGAAGTTTTAAAACGTTCTTATGTAGTTCATTTGCAGGATTGTAGCAAAAAGATAGCCACGCAAACTGGCCAAGTACGTCACACAATAAAGTAATGGAAATCAGTGCGATGCTCCGGCCGCCCCCCCCCCCCCCTTTTTCAACCTCGTTTGTGACTGGTAGCATAGGAGTTGATTGTGTTTTGGTGGATAAGCAACTTGACTAAACCGGAAGTTTAAGAGCGCGAACGTCAAAGGACGTACCGCCACGCCAATCGGCACTCGCGGCCGCGCGATCGGAAATTTACACCCAACGCACTAGGTTTAATCCACCTAAACCATCTTTCAACATGGCGGAGAAAGCAGACGACGCCTAGTATAACGCGGTACTAAACTGGAATAACGGTACTAAATTAGATTTAGTAATTTATTCAATTTTTCTGCTGCTACGACATTTTAACTTGGTTAAACTTACTGTTGTCACAAGAAGATGACTCATTCTACACCGGTTTTCTTGCAAATATCATGCATTCATAAGCACCCCGTCTCGTGTTAAAAAAATACGATATTTACTTCCCCAACAATCGGCGTTAAGGTTTTGTTGACTGTCAAACTTGGTTACAAAACACAATGGCACGTAACGCCTGGCAATATAACAATCTCTTATCTTACCTACGTTTGATACATCATAAACAGTGTAGTACAGGGCGTAAATCACAGAAAATTCCACCGCCTACGAGCGGATCAACCGCGAATACCTCATGGCGGCTTGGTCAGACGGAAGTAGCAGACGCGCTTTGTATTCTGGGTACATTCGTGAGTCACGCTTGCCATCGAAGACTACGCACTTCGGCTATGCATTTGAGCTGGGAGTTGCTTATCCATTCAAACACAATCAACTCCTATGCTGGTAGATAGTCGAGTCGTTTGCAGTGTTTATCCCCCTATTCTTCAGTTACCATCAACAACCTACCTCGGCGATCACGGCTTGTTTGCTCACATGGGTTATTTTCCCAGATTTTATTTGTTTGCTGTATGTACAGACAAACGTTTTGGATAAAGCTAGAATGGAAAATTATTTGAGAAATCGTTGTATATGGAACAGGGTGATCCATCAACCCAGTAGTGTATGTCAAACGGCACCCCTGCAAACGAATTTTGTTAGTTAAAATAAAAAGGTTAGTGCCCCTTCCGTGGTAAAGGTTCTAATATCTACGAGGAGAAAAGGTGCCATCCATTTTATAAATTCGTGTCTTAAGTTGTTGTTGAAAGCCAATATACACCAGACTAACATACATAAATAATTTAAAACAGACTTTGTGTATTCTGTGTGTTAACAAACGCATTTGTCTTGTAGTCTGCCCTCGTGATGAGAACTGTCACTGAGGGAGGTAGGCATATAATTGAGTTCTAACTATCAAAATTAATCAGACGAACGAAAGATGTTATCTTGCATTAGCTCACACCGAAGTGAACACTGCAAGTGAACGCCAATACCTGTGCTCATGTAGTGCTCGGGGCCAGTAGCCTTATAGATCGCGCTCCCTTACCACTGCTACTGTATACAATATTCGTCGTATCCATCCACCAGAAACCCGAATATCACCGAAATTATTTCAGAAAGCAATTTCATCTCCGAATTCTTGAATTTCATGTCCCCTTGTCAAGAAGTTTCAACCAAACCAGAACAAAATTGCGAATAGACACACACACACACAAAGTCACAATTCAGTCGAGTATTCCACCTTGCTCGCTTCACTCGCTCGGCCAATAAAAGGAAAAAAGGGCACACAGTTCTAAGTGTCTCTGTCGCCTCTCTGTTCTATTGTCTCGTTGTTTTTTGTTTTTTTTTTAAGTGCCGTTTGTTTTGGCTCTTTATGTACGCTTGGTTTAAATCTTTAAAATAAAATTAATTTCTTGCACTAAAATAGTAGTAGCTAATCAGTTCCCCACAATGGTGAGAAACAGATAACACTGTGCCCTCCCCTTACCCCCCCCCCCCTCCCCAAAGAACAGCCTCATCAAATACGGATTCATTTGTTGCCTAGCAAATAAATAGCAACTAAAAATCGTTGTTTTTGTCCTAAGTATTGCGCTGGAGGTGGCTGTCCCATTATCAAGCCGGAACTTCTCATGTCTCAAGTTGGTTGGTCATCTGAGAGCGAGCATGTGGTATATGTGGTGGGTAGCTCCACATGTTCATTGCTGAATAGCTTATTTTCCTTTCCTTACCTACCACTAGGAGGCAGGCTGGTACAGTTGTGATGCATCTTGGGTGGCAGCAAGACGCATGATAATCTTGTTCATAAACACAGAAAAGGTCACAGTCAGCAGTGCCACCTGTCACTACTCAGAACTACTTGTTAGTTGTCACTTCTTTGTGAACACCTTAGGGTGTGGGTTGGACCCAATTTCACGAGCATAATGTGCCCTTTTTTGTAATAGAAATTTCAATTGGTCATGCCATTCTGGAGTTCCATCCTAAACGATCAGTTTTATTGTTTTACATTGTTTTAAACATTGTTTTTAGGCAACAATGCAAAACAGCGAACTCAAAATCAGCATGGAATACAGAATTACAGCTTGGTTTGCCAAAGTATCACGAATTAGAAAACAAAAACGAACTCGTTTGATGTTTACGGTAGAGTTCAACAGATCCGACGTCAAAACAGAAAAGGGACACGAATAAACTTTCCTGTAAGATTGCAGATACCGCAGCGTTGCTGGACTGTTCAGTCCACGTGAAACCTGCCTGCTATATTCAACCATTAGACACGTAAATAAAATTAAAAGTAGAGCGCAACTTTCAAAAATTTGGACTCCTAAACATTTTGTTTCGTTGCGTTTAATTATTGAGCGTATTGTATTTTTTTTTATAATGGTAAAATTTAAATGATGCCAGTTGGCGTAGAATTACTGAGTGGTCGATACATACATAGCGGCAAACAAACACCTACTTTATGAGATAAATTTTTCAAAATTCATCAGTCAAATCGTCTCTTTCCTTACACACCCATTATATGCTTAGGAACGGTGTTCAAAACTAAAAACGGTAAAGAAATACAAAATTTTTTAATAGAGCTGTAAGGTTTCACGTGGACTAAACAGTACAACAACACTGCGGTATCTGAAACCTTACAGGAATGTTCATTCGTGTTCCTTTGCTGTTTTTACTTTGGATCAGTTAAACCTTACCTTAAACATCAAACTAGTTCGTTTTTGTTTTCTAATTTACACCGTTCTTGATTTTCTTTGACCAAGAATTGAAAATAGCGTGTTTCAACACTTACACCAGCAAAGGTGACGTCTTTGTTGTTAAATTAAACATTACCGACTACGAAATTAGGCCTTTTTTACCCGCCAAGAGTTACTGCAAATATGTTTTTAAAAAAACATCACGAGGGTTGAAGTTGATTATGTAACATGCAATTCAAGTAAAGAGAGAGAATCACGTAGAACTTTGCAATCTTCTTCCGTAAATTGGAATCATTAATTGAGCGAAATGGCATGCCTCATTAAGTCTTTAATGATTCAGAAAATTGAACATCACTGACGACATTGTGGAAGAAGTCTTGAGAACAGAGCAGAGCAACGGACTTCTTGTTGACAATGTCTGCCTATTGATTACTGATGCCTGAATTAGTTGCAAACTTCGACCTGGTGACGTAAATACCAGAAGATCTTATTTCATGAAGTTTCAGACTCTGAACTAAAACTAAAAACTAATGCGAAGTAGAAACTCAAGATGACTTCACAGCGAACGGCAAAACGGCTTCGTTAACCCTAAATAACTCTGAGCGGAGACACGCCAGTGTGGTAAGATACGGAAAATCGACGTAAGCTGTAACCGTCAATGACTAATGAAGCCATAATGATTTTAGCGATCCATTTGTTGCAGACGGTTAAGAACGACATTAAGTTTTAGCAAGCATCGGCCAGTTCGTCTCATCAATAATTTTAAATTGGATGCACTGCTAGCTTAAACGTAAAACGCCGTAGCAATTTGGTGGTTTAATTGCTGCTTGAGGAAGCAACGGTTGTAACTGAAGTTCTCAACCTTGACTCCCTTAGCCTTTTCTTGACGAAGTGTGACGTGGGTGAGAACATAAAACAAGAAGCTGTAAAATGCTTCCTGACCGGCAGACGTCTTTGAAGAAGATTTCGTTAGGCCTAAGTTGTTGTGGGTAGCTGCTGTTTGACTGGTGGGAAAGCCAACTCGAATACATACGCACAGAATTTGGACACTGGATCGGCCTGTAGTGATTCGTGTAGTATGTTCGTGATTTTATGTGTAGAGAAGCCGCTATGCTATACGTCATATCATACTGAAGCTGTGACACAATAGGCCTAAATTCCTACAATTCCGAGAACCGGTTTGACGCCGGTAACAACTGTTGAACGTTAATCCATTTTACTTGACTTCTTTATCGTAACACTTTGTGCACGAAATGTCAAATGCGACGTGGATTTGATAATTTGTTGCTAGAAACGTTTAAGGTTGTTAATTTGCATAAGTATCGTTCATATCTGTATATGGTGCATTTTACCAACAAAACAATAAAAACCCTGCGACCCCCTCAAAAAGCCGCGAGCAGCCCCCCGGATGTTGGCTTCTCCCGAAGTTCGGATCTTTGGAATGAAAAATGCTTATTGCATTTAAACAAGAACACGTAGAAACTTGGATTAGAATTCTGGAAACTGACTGGCAAACTAAACTGATTTTAATAATGAATTCCGTCATAACGCCAAAGTATTAAAGAAGACACTAAAATCCACAATTTCTCAGTCGGGTAATGTATGTTTCATGTTCATTGTTCAGTGCGTTTGAATGATTCGTGACAAAGAACTGTGACTTCAGTTTGCTTCGACGTATTAAGTGCAACCTGTTTATCACTGAATAAAGAATGACTGTATGTAATAAGTTCAACCATTGCTGCCGAACTCGGCAGTAAGTGAAAGATACGCATTTATATTGGGAGACTCCTGTACAAGACTTTCTACAACAATTTTACCTCCACTGACGTGTCAACTATCTTAAACCAGCCATCTTAAGTGCATAATCTGGCCAAGTCTGGTGACTGGATGTATTCCATCTGTTCACTGAACAGCATACCATCCACCAAAGTCGAAAAGACTGACTTAAATATGTAGCACGTCGCCCATCCGTGTCCAGTTAACTGTCGTAATGCATTTACCTTGACAGCACATTACCCATCCAAAGTCAACTGACTATACAGCACGCCAAACAACCAAGTCCGGTGACTGTATGTTCAATCTGTTCACTACACAGCACGCTGTCTAGGTAAATCCAAAAGACTTGACTTCAATCCGTAGTACGCCTCCCATCCAAGTCCCTAGACAGCACACCATCCATCCAACGTCAACTGACTGACTACACAGCACGCCAAACAACCAAGTCCGGTGACTGTATGTTCAGCCTGTTCACTACACAGCACGCTTTCCACCAAAGTCCAAAAAACTGACTTCCATCTGTAGTGCATCACCCATCAGAGTCCAGTTAACTGTCTTAAGTCATTTCCCTAGACAGCACGCACCCCATCCAAAGTCAACTGACTATACAGCACGCCAAACAACCAAGCCAAGTCGAACTGACCAAATCAAGTCAAACTGACAGAACCCAAGCATTATTTTTTAGTACAGTACAACGAAAGCCACGTGGCTATTTCCTCAATGTCAGTCACGTTAGTGAAGCCGTTTAAGTCTTAAGTTGGAAAACATTTAAACACAGGTAAGACTACAGAACTGAATCTGCTCCAAGAGGCGTTTCTTGTCCAAGGATCCCTGACACTTTTCTTTCTTCATTGCAAACAACCATGATAAAACTGTGGCTCATGATGTGGACTCTGATAAAGGAGATAAAGAACGATGTATTACTGTTACTTTTTCTTCAACGAACGTTGATTACCTTACAAGATGGTGTCACGACAGTTCTTTGTTGGGTGATCCTTCTTCTGGGCCAGAAAACTTGGAAGAGTTCGGCCACTGTGTTTAGTATCTGCGTGTTGACTGGCGTCATCATCTACAAACTGACGGAACTAATTTTAGTTCTGGCGTGGTTCTTCATAGTCCGGTTATTCATGGCACTGTGTGCTCTAGGATACTGCGTTCACCAGCATGTCCTACCAGGGTTTGTAGAAATCCTGCAGATTGTGATAATGGCCGCAAGCTCCAAGGACTACTGCCTGATAGGGAATGCATTTACAGGATGTGTGGTCGTCGCACTAGTTGTGATGATTTGCAGATTTTGCAGTGAGTAAGTGTATTTTAGCCTCCGTTTGTGCTAATTATAGTTTTCGTAAAGGTTACGGCTTAAACCCAGCAGAAGGCAATGACCGCTTGACCTTTTTAGGGGCTTGTACTACGTTGCAGTTTGGATAGCTTTTGAAGTAGCGGGTCGGTGGCCTTTTAGTTTTTTTTTTTACATTTAAACGCCCTTATGATTTCGCATGTCGGACTGCACCTCCAGCCAATCACTTGTTTTAAAATTTCTGTCCGAATTTTTTAAAAATTGTTTTTAGTACCTTTCAAATTTTGTTCAACTTAAACTTGTGCGGAACATTGAAATAAATCCGTCACTCACGGAATGGCAAGCAGTATTACAACAGTAAGATAGGACATCAGAAAAAAAGTTGTGAATGGAGGGTTTTTCGAAAAATGGCGATACCTTCGAAAAATGTTATGTTTTTAAATGGTCAATGTTTACTTTTAGATTAAATTTGTTTGTCGAATCTTACTTGCACACCATTTACAAAATAGTAGCTCGATTTCGAGTGAAATAGTAGCGACGAAAGTTTCAAGAGTTTCCGTCCTTGCAAGCCGTGGGGAACGTCTTGAACGTTACTAACATTGTGTTGCAGCTGTTCAAATACGGATTTGCGTGTAAAAGGTCCTAGGAATTTTCGATTGTAATTACGTAGTGTAATATTTGAATTTAGCACCAATTAGCACAGCTTTCCGATATATCGGTATTGGTATCTATATCGGCAGTAATACCAATACACAAACCCGATACTTTCTGTCGATATTACATTAACTTATTGACAGCATCAATAGTGTACAACCTCCATTGCTCATTATTTATTTATTAAATAATAGCCTAGCTTAGCAGACGACTTTCACATCTATAGCCTAGTGCACTTTGCTTTTGCCTCACACACTACTGATTCCTTCCAGATGTTGTTCTATCCAGAATCTCAGTACAGCTCAGTGGTCCGACCCAGAGCCAATCAGCTCTCTCCTAAACTACATCATCTATTGCTCAATTCCTGAATACAATAGAAACAGGATGCAGGTTTCCCCTTAAATAGAGGTCTCTGCAGGCCTCCCACACTAACTCCAAAATAATTTGGACCTCCCTTGCCACCAGTTACTGAGCCCTCAGGATCAGGAACTATCAGCAGCATTCGACAAAGTTAAGTTACATTTTGATTGGTTGTGGACTTTGAATATTTTCAAGGAGCTTCCCTCCTTTAAGGACTAAGTCCAGTCCAGTGTGAAGCAGTGGCGCATCCTAATTAGATCCGCCTTTACTTGTTCCTTGATTCCTAAACAATCGAATTAAAACTATTTGGACCGAAAATCTTATGTGGACTCCGTTCGTTTGCTCAGTGATTTAAGATTTATTTGCTGTTGCTGGAATTGTTGTATTAGCGTCGGCCGGTACGATTATTATAACTCTACCTCTGTTTATCCCCCGTAAACAAACTGACCTTAAGAAACATGATCTGTCAAGCTTTATGAAGTGTTTCTGGTTTTTTACTCGTTGCATGCATTTCCTCTTTACAAATGTTTGTTGTTTTACTCCATTTTAATGTTAGGACCAGTGTTAGTGGAGTTCCAGCCTCCCAGCTGCTATCCTTACTGTTGCTTTGTTCAATAAAATACACTATTATTATTATTATAAACCTCCAAAGCAATGATGCAGAAAACGGACACAATGAAATAAATCGTTTTTTGGCAAATTTTTTAAGCACGCCAAAACTGAAAAAAATGACGGTTTTCTTCATTTTATTGATGCTAAATGAAATTATTTTAAGAGAAAATTCTAGGTTTTAGTTGCAAGTTTTCTCTCAGGACGCATTTATGCCACAAAGTAGCTTTGCATTATCGCTGCTAGAATTTAATCACGATGGTAAAGACGGCTTTGCTCTGGTAACAATGCTACTGGTATCACTTACCTCTCGACACTGTTTGGGTAAATGCTTGCTAGTCGTAGAATCCGTGATAATGAAGTAAAGAATTCCGTCTGGCGAAACAATTTTCCCACAAGTTTCTAAACCGTCATTATTGACTGTCTTCGTTGCGAGACGGCAGCGCA
Organism: Lithobius niger; assembly: GCA_023313725.1. Taxonomy (NCBI): domain Eukaryota; kingdom Metazoa; phylum Arthropoda; class Chilopoda; order Lithobiomorpha; family Lithobiidae; genus Lithobius; species Lithobius niger. The sequence continues at coordinate 9,012 of JAHWFP010014403.1, forward strand.
AAAATAGCCGCCATGTTGGAATTTCAGATTTCTAGCTTCTAGCTGCGAGGATGCAAAGCAAGATGGTTGTGTAAATGCACCTCAGTATTTTGACATTCCTAAAGATTCGTGTTTGGTGTCTGTTTTTCGACCTGCTCTCAATTACTGGTAAATAAATTACCAACTTAACTTTACTCTAGACGTTGGGTCTTGTGTGTGTGTGGGGGGGGGAGGGTTGTCGCCCTACCCCACATACCACCGTGTAGCGGTGCTTTACACCGGGAAATTTTAAAACCAAACTTTGGAGTTAAAGTTTTTGTCCGTCCACTTGTTGAGTATGCGAGTCAGGTATGGTCACCTAGTCTCTTGAAGGACATCGACCAAATCGGTTTAGGATTCTTGAGCTGTATGAGCTGAGAAGAGTGAAGGCTGACTTGATACTGACATTTAAGATTGTCCACGCCTTGCTGCCACACGATCTACCGCCGTTTGAATTCTGTATCTGTCTTCATACTAGAGGCAACTACCTCAACCTTGTGGTCCCTAAATTTAAACTTAAATGTAGAAAGTCTTTCGTTTCCCTAGGGTGGTGCCTGTGAGGAACTCACGTAGCGACTGCATTGTCGCGGCTTCCTAGGTGTACGCGTTACAGATACCGATACATGACTGCATTCTTAAAGCCTTGCTGTTGAGACCTGTACAGTGTCCCTGATTAATTGTTGTTCAGGATTTTATGACTTGGGTACCTTTTTTTTGTCTTCACCCTTTCTGTTTTGTTATTATTACTATGTTTTTATTCATTTTCATATTGCTTTGTGGCTCTTATTCTGGGAACTGTATAATTTTTTTTTAATGTGTTGTGGTGGGGAGTTAGTGGTATCAATTTGGTATCCTTTCCTCTCGCATTGCTTCTTGTAGGGCAATAAAGTGTCTTATTATTTCGATTAAGAAACTACCCCTTATTGTATGGCTTCAGGGCTTCGGTTGGGTAAGCGTCAAATTTGCCACTAATCTTTATTGCAACATAACCGGACTATTGTTTTGTTTCTTTTAGGGTCACAGCTCCTCGGTTAAGTGAAAGCCGCAATGCAGCTAGACTGACGGCGCTGGCGAGCAGAATTTCCCTCTCCAGAACTCTTCTTCGCACTTCTAGTCGCCATCGCCTGAGCTGCACGGCATCAGACGACGATGAAGAAACAGGATCAAAATCGTCAAACATCGAAGATTTTCCCGATGACGGAGTCATTCCAGTTGAAGAAGTCATTCCAGTTGAAGAAGTCATTCCAGTTGACGGAGTCGTTCCAGTTGACGGAGTCATTCCAGTTGACGACGCCATTCCAGTAAACTGTCTGGAAACGGCTCAACCGGCTTTCTGTCCTACTTGTTGCTTTCTCATGGAGGAATTGCACACGGAAATTGAATCCAGGTTGTGCGTTGTTTGCCAGAATGCCGCAAAGAGTGAAATTTTGCTGCCTTGCGCGCACGTTTGTGTCTGTACTAAATGTCGGATGTCGCTGTTGAAGACTTCAAGAGCCTGTCCTATATGCCGAAAATCCATAAAGAAGAGCTTGCACGTGTATTTGTAAGGTATTTCAAGAATATGGTCATTTTTTTAACATGGAGGCATAATGGAGGCAGCGTAAGTCATTTTTCTTTGTCTCGCGGTTACCGAAACATTTGGGATATGCAAACCCACATTTTTCGTCTCAAAGAATCCTAGCTAAGAGACCTAATTAAGAAGAGGTTAAACTAATTGACGCACACGTTGATACGACCAGGTCACGAATTAGAATTTATTCCCGAGTGATAAATGGCGATCTCCTGAGTAATGACACATCCGGAGGCCAAAGCAAGATTTGGTAAAAAATTTTCTATAATTTTTAAGAAATAAAGAAAACATTTTTTTATAAACGTTAAAGGACGGAAAAGCCAAAAGCTCAACAAGAGTTAAATAAATACAGATGCAAACCTATTTACGTTGCCTTTTGGACTTAATGTGTCAGACTGCCTGAACGGAGAATCGAACCGTGTCATTATGGCTCAGCAGTAAGACCTCGGCCTTTGGTTTCAAAGGTCGTGGGTTCGATTCCCCACTCAGGCAGTCTGACATATATGTCCAAAAGACAACGTAAATAGGTTTGCATCTCTACTTTTTTTAACGTTTCTAGGCTCTAAAATTGCTGAAAATTAACTTAATTTTCTAGAACCTCGGGCAGCAATTTGAATTTCCAAATTTTTGCCCCCCTCCCTAATAGTTTTGGTCAAAATCGGCTGCTGAAAGCGCTCATTGCCGCTGGCATATTTAAGCAGAGGAATGTTGCATGGAGCGCTTTTAAATTTTACCAAGATAAAGAGAATACAATAAATGTTTACAACCAAGGTAATAAGCTCCAAATATTACATTCAGAAAAATACAGGCCTGCCCAAAAATTAAACGATCGGGTTTGATTAGACCGGAAAGCAATAGCCTACCCAAATGAAAGTAAAGAGTTAAGTTTCGCTTTCGATTTTCGACCACGCATGTCGAAGTTAGCTATCTAGATAGGGCAGTTGCGGAAACAGTGGTAACGAAGAAAACGGCTGACACAGATATGTTTGTATTGAGTTATTATAGTGTTAGTGAGCGCTATCACGTCAATCTCTGCAAGGTAGCGTAGGTTTTGTGTGTGAGGCCGCCCTGAAACTATTCAGTTTTCACTTGGGACTGACGGCTCTGGTTTTTAAAACTTTTAACACACCACTACTGTTTTTGTCTGATTAAATGAATTTATTGTTACTCTGTCTCCCCTTCATTTACACACCGTCTCACGATGTTAACGTGATTTTTTGATGCTTTTGACTTTGTGAGGCCGATGACGGCTTAGTACTATAGAGCAGCGTCATATGACGTCATATTGGTTGCAAGAGCGATAGCTGCAAGGGGCACTAGATTGAAATGGAGGGTTAAACAACGGCACTTCTAGTCAAGGCAGTGTTTTGAAAGCGGATTTCATAGGCTTAAAAAAAACGTTTTGTCCGATCCCTTATGGCTGCTAGGTTGTAATTGGAAAATAAAGATTCCACGTGCTTAAAAATGTCAGCAACTGCCAACAAATCGACAGCAATCGCGCATTATAAGCGTAAGAAATCCACTCTTAACAGCATTGTCTTCAGTAAGACGCCCATCTTTCCCCCCTCCAGTGACCCTTGCAGCTATCCCAGTTACTGGCTCCAGCAAGTTATATACAATAATACTACGTTTTGTCACTGACCTATTGTGGTTTGTGGTTAGTTGGGTTTCATTTTGTTAAAAAAAAAAGAAGCGTTGGACGTCAGTAGTAGTAATTGCAATAGTTCTCTAGTACGATGGCAGATTCATATGTTTTTCAAGTATAGTCCTAAAACTTTAAAGTGGTTCAAATAGATCACTTGTCATACTGAAGAAATGGCATTGCGATTTTGACCTAGTTAGCATTTTTTTTTTTCACAGTGCTGCAGCACTTGACTGTGTCACAGTGTCTGGGTGATGTAATCTATACGTATAGCTAAGAACGTAAGATTTGTTTGTGCGCGTGTGTCCGCAGCCGGGGAATCTCGATAAACTCAATTTTTATTTGCGGTTTTTTCAAACTGAATTGTCTGTATAAGTAATTTTTTCTCCAGTCACAATATTTTCATGCAAACGGGATCTAACCCCCTGTCTCTTATCATAGGCTGTAACCGTAAATCTAATGAAAGCTTCTTGGGCGGCCGGTATTATACGGTGGGGGGGGGGGGGGGGAGGCAGCTCTACTAGTGTAGATAATGCAAACAATGTTTTTTTTTTATATAGTGTATGTAACATATTTACAAAATTATTTTGTTGGAATTTTTCCTTACCAATGAAGGGTCCACTCATCAAATAATCAACGAAAGGTTCCTTGTAGATGTAATGAGGGCGTGGGGGGGGATATGAATACTAAGCTTTGCAAAATGTGTGACGTGTTACTCCGTGGCTGTGGTAAGGTGGTCGCAAACCATACACTGTTTTTTTTTAATGCAACTTTAGTGGGAAGTAATCGATAGGCATAAAATCGTCGTAAAGGACTCGACATGGCTGCTTGTCCACTTGTCCGCTGCATGTTGATCCGCTTTCGAAGAGCGGGTTTTAAATGCTGACTTTGTCAGACTAGTGACAGCTTAGTTTTGACTCGTTTTGTTTTTAGATTTTGAAGTTTTATTTTGTTAAAAGCGATATGTTAGACGTCAAATAGTGGTGACTGGCTTAGATCTAGTACTTGAGATACGTATTGTATCACGCTCCCAGCCGTAGCCATAGCGGGATAAAGCGAGCGGGACAATTTCGCTAGGTAATTCCAGTCAGGATATGTCACAAGTAATATCGTATGCTTGAACTAAAACCAGCATTTTCCGAGATTATAGCAAACAACTGCAAAATAAACAATACGGTAACATCTAAATTTAGAATATTTATAATCAGTGGTGCCTACAGGGGAGGTCAGTGAAGAGCAACTCCACACTGTCATTTTAAGGGGGGGGGGGGGTAGGAAAATATCGACACATTTATTGTATAACAACACACCACTAATCACCACAACACAATATGACCCGTCAACAGTCAACACAACACACAAATCCAGACAAAAAAATGTTTTAGTTTGTATGTTTATGCACGGATATTGATGAAAACGAAACAGAATAGATGCTGCTGCTGCATCCGGCTATTAGAGACCGGTCATTATTTACCGCCGAGGGGGCCGGGGGGAAATGAAGTTCTTGGGTCCTCTCGAGGGGGGGGGGATCATACATTTTTCAGGTC
>JAHWFP010014404.1:0-12824 GCA_023313725.1 Lithobius niger
GAGCCTCTCGTGTACAAATGAAGGTGTAACATTCACCTTTAATAATTAGCCAGAGGACCGACTTGCTTCCTGACTGCCTACGCTCCCAGGATGCCACGTGAGAAGTTGTGAAATACGTAGTGACGCATAGTACGCGCCTCACGTTGGGAAGGGGCGAAACACGTCATAGATTTTAGGGCGGGTTTATGCAACAACTCGCTTTTGTATTCTCGCAGCGAGAATTGAATCACAATGGCAAAGTTGTCGTTGCCATGGTAACAACGCTATCTGGATTAGCTAAATCTGACGTCGTTTGAGTAAATGCTTTAAGTCTTATAATCCGTGACAATATGATAAAGAATTCCTTCTGACGAAATTTACACAGTCCCTTCTGAACTCGCATTATTAAGTGTTTTCATTGCGAGTCGTCATAGCTAAAACCGCCGCCATGTTGGAATTTCAGACGATTTCTAGCTTCTAGCTGCGAGAATGCAAAGGCGAGTCGTTGCGTAAACGCGCCCTTAGAATATGCAGAGGGGACTGGCTGGCCGGCCGGCCGTCTGCGATACCCTCCTAGGATCCCACGCGAGAAGTGAATTACGTTTGGGGGGGGGGGGGGGCCGCCGGAATTGATCGAAGCGAAAGGGTATCGAGGGAATTTGCTGGAAAGGAGTTAAGTGCTAAAACGCACAAATCATAGATTTCATAAAAGCACGAGTGAAATTCTGCGCGACAATTTATTTTTTTATTTCCGCAAAACGATTCTCCAAAGTAATTTCGATTTACTATTTTGATTTCGATTTCGATTTATTATTTTGGTTTTCGATGTTTACCATGTTTTCCTTTTATGCCGCAGCAATACTATAGCCCCATCGCATTTCGACATTCTCGTAGTTTCGTTTGCTTCAGCGTTGGTATTTCGTATTAGGTAGGCCTAAACCTCATTTTTATACCGCTCATGGAGCTAAATCATAAAGCACCGACTCCTGACGAGAAACAGCTTCGTGTTTCCGTAAAACACCGACGATTCACGAAGCTGACGTCATTGCCCTAAAACTGTTCATGGCTATTACTGGCCTGTCTACACATGAATAAGTAAAAGCGGCAGCAGACAAGCAACAATGGCCCAGAAACTGTACTTGACAACAAATAAATCACATCCGGCTCACTTGATAAAATTGAGAGTGGCTGGATCAAATGTAATGGAGAGGTAATAGCAGAACTGATAACGATTGCGGATGATGATAGAGTATCTGGTGGAACCTTGATAAAGTCCCCGCCATCACAGTTACGTCCCGTTTCGCCAAATCCCGTTTCGCTAAACCCCGTTTCGCCAAAAAGAAAGCAGATTAATACCTTTTGCCTCAGGAGCCAATCCCGCTTCGCCAAATCCCGTTTCGCCAAATATCGTTCACGAAATTTTAGGCACACGATACATTTAAAACATTTAAACACGAACATTTAAACACGAACATGGATAATGGCCAGACGTTTACAGACAAACACCCGTTTTGCAGAATTCCATTTTGCAAAATAATTTTTTTTTCAAATTACGCGCCTCGCTCGCTGCGGCTAAACACCTAACATCAGAAACCAAAACTATAATCAAAAATTACTAACAATTCGGCATGCCTCTTTAACTTCTGCAATGTTACATTTTTGAAGAATATTTTGATTCTGAGAAACGGGATTCTGCAAAACGGGAATTCCGTTTGGAAAATGTTTACCATCACGTGTATAACTAACTATTCTTAAAAGAGAACCTTGGCATTGACGTGGTGACGCCCAAGCATTCTAAACAATTGTATTTAAAGCGCACGTTTTTCCGTCTGTATTGCCAGTTTTCAAAGCGCTAATAAATCAACTGGGCTTATTCTACCACTGCTTGCCTCTGTTAAATGTTTGCCTTTTAAAGCCCCATTACATAGAAATAAGGTATTAAATTTCGTGTACGTAAAATTTTGTCAAATTCGTTTTGGCGAAACGGGATTTGGCGAAACGGGAGTTCGCCGCCAGCATTGCCGGCCAGGTGTAGCGTAAGAGGCTACCACGCTCCTTCTGCGGCTATGAGAACTATTCTTGGCAATTCTGGACAATCTTTCTGCCCCAACGATGATCGGAGGTTTCCTGGTTTAAATCCGCGGGTTGGCTCATCCCTTTACCCGAAATTTCTTCTTCTCAAAAAAATTAGTATTATTCAGAATTAAGCCGGTTCAGCCATACGAGCATTAAATTGCTTCGGCTGACTTAAGGCTCAAAGAAATTAATTAAAAAAAAAAGTCGTTTTGCTTTGGGAAGAATGTTTCGTACATGAAACTAACGCTACCTTTCGCAATGACCTGGATTTCTAGAATTTTTTAAGTGAAAACTCGGATTTGAAAAGTGGACAGGGGAGGGCACGAAATATAATATTATAAATTTAGGATTTTTTTTATCTGGTTTAATAGGGTTGTTGGAATGTGGGTGGATTTACTTGCAGGGCCTACTATTTACATGTATTCATATGGCAACATTCAATCGTACGGCTTTAGCAGTTCAGTGCGACCTATGTTACAATGCATTACTTACCCTGGCCAATACCGTAGTATGCATAACCCTTAGCAATTCGGGTATTTGTACTAACTTCATCCGCGTACAGTATACAATCAGAGTTTTCTTCATCAACAGCAAAACTCTGACACTGAGTGCGAATTTTGCATGCCATTTCGCACTGTCGTTTAGACGCATAACCGTGGAAAGTCTGCGATGCCGTCACAGGAATGACGTCATTGTGTGCCAAGTACGATTGCTTCTTGGCAGCGTTGGCACACTCGGGCTGAAAAAGCAGAACGAAAGCCACCAACGTTATTGGCCCCATGTCGGCAAGAAAGTTGCTGCCGATCATTGCCGATTGTATACACGTTACTGCTTCTCTGGGAAGATAGGGTCCTTTTCGATTTTGTAGATAGGTGTTGCCATGTACAGTACATGAAACAACAATTCTACAAAGCATGCCGACGGTAACTAACAATTAAGGTCTTGGTGCAAAGGTTGGACATGATTGACAGAATGGTTCTGTGAACAGGACGTGGGAAATCAACCTCAACTTGCAAGATATAATCACATTCACACACAACGTCTACCACATTCCTAAGCTGCCGTTTAAAATCAACGCTCTAATCATATCACGCGATGTTTTACTGCGACTGGGTCATGCTATGAGTACACCTGCACTTGGCCCGTTTACAAAAACCTAATGTAAGGCCAAGAGTCAAGGTATTTATAGGCATGGTTGCGAATATTTTTTTTTTACGAATACGAAAACATGATGAACGGCGTCTGCATAGTAAGATAATAAATAAATACATAAATAATTAATTAAAAAAAAAAAAAAACCTGAGTTATGAAGTGCACGAATACACATAAACTGCCATGTTTCGGCATCCAGTTTGGCGTCCTTATCAAACAAAGGTAAAATAAGTAAAACATCGTCAAAACATGTAAAAGCGTAACAAACTCGACTCGAATCGAATCGGTTTTTCGATTTTCTCATCACTCCATAGGTGTGTTGACGGTGTCAAGGCGTTTAATAATAATTATAACATGTTTGTTGCTGAAGCAACAGGTGTGGCAAGGATCGCGGGGATCGCTGATTGCAAGGATCACGGGGATCGCTGATTGCAAGGATCGCGGGGATCGCTGATTGCAAGGATCGCGGGGATCGCTGATTTCAAGAATCGCGGGGATCGCTGATTGCAAGCCTAAAAAGGGGTAGCATTTAAGATGCGTGTGAAAATATTTGCAAATATGGAATGCGAAGGCCGCAATGTAAAAACTAAAACAAGAAAAAACAATTTAAAAGCTTACATACAAATAGAAAATAGTTTTTAAAAATTGCACTGCCAATGAAAAGGTGGGATCGAATTAGGAAAGGTGAGTTAGGATTTCAACAGCCTTACCACCAAGGTTAGACCTGCCAGGGACACAAAGGTCCCCGATGGTATCGCCAATCGAATGGAAAAGGGGAAGGGTAGAATGGCTAATTGTCATAAAACAAAACAATGAATAAAATAAGTCAAACGAAATGTAAAGAGCTTAAAATTCTTTACATAAGTGGATCGTTTCACAAAAATAAAGTAATTAATAATAATAAAAATAACGCATTTACCACAATAGTTTGTGTTGGTCTAACGCTGAAACCGTTCATTAAGAAACAATGCGTGTTGTTGTGGTGAGCGGAATGCGAAACTAGAAACCAAACTCGAATTTCCCCTCATTTTCTCTGTGGTGCTACAAACTGTTGTATTCTGGGACCAATGACCTTCAACTCATCGGCTCCTTCAACCAATATGAATCAGCCATATTGGATCGTACTCAGCTGGTCACAACCGTAGATGTTTCTGCTTCAAGTCCACGTTATGGATGAAGACAATAGTTTTAAGTAGTTATAGTATTGTTGGCTTTGTGACGAGTGTTTTGTAAACAAGATGGTATAACTAAAGAAGCCGAACAGGGCTTCACTTCTTGCCAATCCTCCAAACCTTCCGGTCGTATATTTAACTCTAAATTGTTCCATTCTCCCATGTACCAGTGTTAATATGGTATTGTGAATACACTGCTTCAAATGAAAACCGACTGTGTTGTTGCTGCTTAGTTTCACGTATCACGCTAACTCTCACGTATTCATAACTTCCAACTGCGCCAGCCTACTCATCATGTGGTAGACAGAGCGTTATGGTATGGAACTATGGCGTCACACGCAGTATTTTATGGGTGAAGTTTTCAATGAAAGATGAAAGCGTATAAAAAGAAATTGTGTTGACAAAACAGCAGTGAAATTTCGGAACCGAGGCCAAAACGGAGGTGCAAATCGTCGCCGAGAGAATGGACAACATGAAGACGCAAGAATCAAGAAAACAGATAAGTATCAACTTGCTAGAGAAGAGAATAAGGATTTATAAAAGGGAATAACTCTTTAGCTACCCGAATGCGGGAGTATATATACGTGCTGTACTGCCACGCTAAAAAGCAGATAATAGAACAAAGTGAATTTCAGAACTTAAAAATGGCGACTAACGGTTCCATTTCAAGTCAAACTCCCGTTCCTCTTTTAAAAGGGACTAACTATATCCATTGGGCAGATAAAATGAAGGCTTATCTAATGCACCAAGGGCTGTGGGCTTTTCTAACAGAAGAGAGCAAGGAAAAGGACCAGAATAAAATGTTAGTGGGGACCCAAAAAGCAATGGGGACTATGCTATTATATTTGGGAGTAGGATGTGTTACCATACCAAATACGGTAAAAACCCCCAAACAATTATGGAACTATTTAAAAACAACGCTTCAACCAAACAACGTTCTACGTTGCCCTGCCTTGCATAGAAAATTTTGCTCTTTGACAAAAACGCCAGACGAAACGATGGGTGCTTATGTTATGTGAATAGGTTAGAAGAATGTGCAACTGAAATGGCAGATTGTGGCATAATGCTGACTGATGTTAACATTGCCTGGTGTATCTTTAAGTGGCTTACCTAGAAGTTGCGATAATTTGCTAATCGGGCTCACAGCAATGGGAGCAAACACCATAACTTGGGCAAAAGTAAAAGAACTATTGTAGTTTGAAGGTTCGTCTAGGAATGAATCGTCAAGAAACTTAACTCACCCTTTAAACCCAGTAGCTTTGGCGGTTAATGCAAATAACAATTTTACGCAGAACGCAAATCAAACAACAAACCAAAAGAAAGTAGTTTGTTTTACCTGTGGAGGAAAAAATCACAAAATGGCCGAATGTCCCCCACCCCCTACCCTTCTGTTTACAGCAACCGTGAAAGAGGACGCTCTATCCATCGGACTGGAAGAGGTTTCCGGAGAAGAGGCGCATCTTTTCGTGGAATACAGGGTGAAGCTAGCCAGCAACCAAAAGAACCTTTGGCGACAGCAGCAGCTGGAACGCATGCACTAATAACGAGCGTGTGCAGTTCGTCATTTTTCTCGTCATCAAACAAAGATGAAGGTAAAAAAAACTAGAAGATAAATTCGCTGTGGATTCGGGTGCATCGAACCATCTAATTTGCAAGAAAAATTGGTTGTTTAACTGTGTAAAAGTGAATGGTTCACCTATACTTTTCGCAAGCAAAGAAAATAATTTGTTACCTCATTCAAAAGGGAATATGTTGTACAACACTGGTAGAGGTAACATTGTCTTGAAAGATGTACTGTTCGTTCCAGATCTCCAGGTGAATCTGTTTTCGGTAAGATCGGCAGCAGCAAATGGCTGCCATGTGATTTTTTTTATGAAACATGTTGTTTAATATACCATGGACGTAAACTACTAGCTAAGGCATTAATGACAAATGGACTATATGTATTATTAGGTAACCCGATTTTAGCAGATAGTCCTATCATAAATCAAGTACTGAGACGAAATGAAAATCCTGAGAAATTTTTTATACGGCCAAACTGCTCTAGTAAATAAAATAGTGTCTGCAAGTCCCACGATCCAAAATAAACTTGAATTATGGCATATAACAGATTCATGCATGTCCTTATAACTAAGTTACAAGAACTTAGCGAGTCAAGAGCTTTGAGCGACTTTAAACTTCCAAGGAAGAGAAATATTAACCCACCTTGTCATGACTGCTTGCAAGCTAACCTGACCCAGCCACACGGATGCAGACGGATGTGCTTGCTATTCCTGTAAAGTCATTGGGAGTAAATTCTTTTGTGCTAACTTTTACAGCCGACTACTCTGGTTTTGTGACTGTTTATATACTAAAGAAAGAGTCGGAAGTCCCATCCAAGGTGAAAGAATTTGTGGTGATGGCCGAAAGGCAAACCGGTCAGAAAGTTAAAACTGTAAAATCTGACTGTGGGACTGAGTAGCTAAACGAAAGTCTGTCCTCGTTACATATAACTACAAATATTTATTGTGCAGAACAAAATGGCCGTTCTGAACGACAAAATCGTACTCTTTTAAACCTAGTCAGAGCAATACTAACCAGTGCTAATCTCCCGGTGTACCTTTGGGCTGAACTAACCTCAACTGCAGCCTATGTCAGGAACAGGTGCACGAATAAATCAAATAAGGAGTTCACGCCTTTACAACTGTGGTTAGGTAGGGAACATAAACCAACCGTAAAAGACATGAAAGCGATTGGATGCGTTTGTTTTGTGCACATTCCTGTTCAGAAGAGGAATCAACTTGAACCTAGAGCCCGAAAATGTGTTATGGTAGGCTACGACTTGACGTCACGAAGTTACCGAGTATATGATCTTAAAGACAAGAGTGTAATCGTATCAAGAAATGTGACATTTTTAGAATCCGAGTACAATTTTGAAAATGTATCTCAACAGAACAATAATGACTTTAACGTGCTGTAGAGTAACTTATGGGCCGAAGAGGAACCAGACGATCATCTGACGCCTACTACAGAAATGAAAGCAACAGGTGTGGGCGTCCAAGAACTGACTCAAGTAGCTGAGACCCCAGCTCGAGTGGCGTTGCCTCTACCAACAGGCTATCCACAGCAGGAACCGGAACAAGTTTGTGCGCCAGTTCCGACTCCACAAACAAGCCAGGAAACTGAAAGTGGAAGCTCAATGGAAGTAAGAATGTATCAGTGCATAAATATTTTACAAGGTATCAAGCACGTAAAGAAAAAGAAACGCCAGTTTCAGGGGAAGAGAGTGATAATTCGTCCCAAACTACCATTTTGCCCAATAACCAAACTGAAAATGAAACTGCACTAACAGTTTTCAAGCAAGCTAGTGGTGAGATTTCAACTGGCGATTCTTTTACAAAAACGCTTACTGAACTTTATGGTGAACCAGTTTCCCAGCATACTTCAATTAATGCGTGCCTATTCAACTTTAGTAATGACGACTACGAACGGGCTGCTTTAGCAACTGTTAATACTGAACCGAAAATACCAAATACTTTTAAAGAAGCTATTAACAGTGTAGATTCTGAGAAATGGCTTGCTGCAATTCACCTTGAATATGGAAGCCATATTACTAATGGCACTTGGGTTTTAGAAGAGCGTCCACCAGGTGTCCCTATTGTTGGTTGTAAGTGGGTTTTCTGCGTCAAGAGAAACGCACTAGGTGCCATAGACAGGTATAAGGCACGCTTAGTTGCAAAAGGGTTTATACAACAATACGGCCAATTGTACTTCGAAAGTTACAGCCCGACCACCGGCCTTGCAACAATACGACTAGCTATTGCGATCCAGAACAATTGGTATTTAGACCAATACGACGTCACTGTAGCATATCTACAAGGCTGCCTCGATTGATACGTAAAGGATGCAACAACCAGAAGGTTTCATTGTTCCCGGACAAGAGACAAAGGTGTGCCGTCTATCTACGGATTGAAACAATCGGGGCTTTTGTTGGTATAATCGTTTAACAGAAGTGCTAGAGTCTCACGGGATGCATCGTTGCTTGTTAAGACGCATGTGGTTTTTGGATTGTTGTTGATGGCGAGCGTGGATTCGTAACTGTCGATGATTTAATGGCCGCCGCCCAAACAATGAAGATGAGACTTGTTAAGAAAGATACAAAGTTCAGATCTAGACATTAAATATCTTGGATCATTAAATTTCTTACTTGGCATACAGTTTGATAGAGAGCCTCAAGGGGTTTTGTATTTACATCAACGTACTTACATCGAGAAGATGTTAAAGAAATTTAATATGGAATTTTGTAAGACTGTTAGCACTCCTTGTTTACCAGGACAACAAAAACGTTAAATTTAACTGTAGAAGAACAGAAAGAAATGATGATGGTTCCTTTCCGATAATTAGTTGGTTGACTGTCTTATCTGGCCTTAGCAACACGACCCGACATTTGCTACGCAGTAAATGCCGTAGCTGCCCACTCCGCTAATCCAAGTCCATTGCATTGGGTTGCTGCAAAAAGGATTTTGCGCTATCTACGTGGAACTATGGATTTGCGGACACCAGCCACGCACCAAATGCTGACGATCACAAGTCAATCACTGGCGTTATTGTGTATTACGCTGGTACCCCAATCCTATGGAGAGCCACTAAACAAAAGAGTGTCTCTTTATCTACAATGGAATCGGAATACCGTGCTTTGTGCTAAGCTGCAAGAGAAGCTTTTTGGATTCGTGCACTGCTAAAAGAACTTGGTGTTTATGGGGAAGCAACTCCACCCACTACAATTAAGACTGACTCACTCAGTGCAAAGGTCCCGCACGAAACATATTGAAATTGTTTGTGCGACAAAAGCTTAATGATGGTGACATAACTTGTGCCTACAGAGCGAAATTGGGCTGATATTAAATTGTACAAAAGCATTATCAACCCAAACTCGTACTAATCTTTGTTTTGGTCTGTGTATTGCAGTTGGTAATCACAAATAATTTCCGTAGATGTCCTCTTCAAGTGGGGGCATGTTGGTATCTGGGGCCAATGACCTTCAACTCATCGGCTCCTTCAACCAATATGAATCAGCCATCTTGGATCACTACTCAGCTGGTCACAACAGTAGATGTTTGTGCTTCAAGTCCACGTTATGGATGAAGACAATAGTTTTAAGTAGTTATAGTATTGTTGGCTTTGTGACGAGTGTTTTGTAAACAAGATGGTATAACTAAAGAAGCCGAACAGGCCTTCACTTCTTGTCAATCCTCCAGACCTTCCGGTCGTATATTTAACTCTAAATTGTTCCATTCTCCCATGTACCAGTGTTAATATGGTATTGTTAATACACTGCTTCACATGAAAACCGACTGTGTTGTTGCTACTTAGTTTCACGTATCAAGCTAACTCTCACGTATTCATAACTTCCAACTGCGCCTACTCATCGCAAACTCATCAGGATTTGGTACTCATTTAGTCTCAATTCGGAATTCGATCCCGTATTAAAAATCTGCGCTCAAAATGCGGTATAAATCCGAAGAAAAAAACGGCTGTGTGTGACTCCTGAATGCGGTACACTTTCTCCCTGCGCACTTAGTTACTGGGTTCTGGTTAAACTGTCATCTTGAAGCATCAGCCGTTTTGCGTGTAGCCCTACGTGTCTTACAGAGTTCCACACCGCCCCTCCCCACCCCTTCCATACACACACGCATTGTATGAGGCCCTTGTTTGAAAAAAAAAACGGTTTTTTTTTAAAGTTGAAATGAAAGTCTACCAAAATTGTATTTCTAAGTTCCAGGAAAACATTTCAAATTCATGCTGAATTCTTTAAAATATGCCAACTTACAGGACTTTAAATAAAATTCACGCAAATTTCTTAAAATCACAAGCTTGAGGTGCCTCCCCCCCCTCCCACATTTGCCCCAATACCCCAGTAATGCATTGCCTGGGAGGCCCTGCCCCATCCAGTCCGACCCTGACTGGGACGTATCTTTGTTAACTATAAACTAGCGGAGTCGCTTGCTTCGCTCGCTCATTCCGCGTCGTCTCGCTACACTCGAGGAGCGTTCATGCTGCAACTCTTGTGTTGCAAAATACGTCGTCCTTTTAGGTTATTTTTAGTTAGCATCCTTTTCAAGATCATCTCTCTTCGGTCGAGGAGGTTTGCATGAACAATCTATGACGTCATAAACAAACATCATGAGGGTTTTTTTTTTAAAAAAACTTTGTCGCTATTTTTTAAGGTTTTTTCTCGTTTTTGAGGGTTATAATATCAAGTTACAGCGATGAAAATATTCCTATACTGTGCGCAATTTATTATCTTTCGTTTGGTTCTACTCCCATGTTTGTAATTCTTTTTGAGTTAGCAACCTCCACAGCTGATTCCGTCCTTGGTACAACTTTCTTTCCAACACCACATCATTCTCGGATATTTTCACGGTTTTATTCCTGATCATGAAGTCTCCAAAGTCCATATTGTACCGTAATCCAAACACGTCATCGTTCTGTTTTGGCTTATTGAAAAATTTGTGTAAATAATACTTTGGCATCACACCTTACGTTTGACCCTTAAAAAAAGCCTCTCAAGACGGAAACGAGCCACGTGGAGGAAATTCGAGAGGAGTCGATGTTGCTGGCGATTAGAATGGGCCTGTTGATGAAGAGGGTCCTGAGCTATGTGCTAGCTCGTGGTAGGACTACAGGTGGATGAAATTTTCATCGGTTCCAAAACTCCGGGAGTACTGGTAACATGCGGCTTTTCCCAGAGAACATGTACCGATTTGTTCATGCTCATCACTCTCCACCTCGTATTTCCCTTTTTTGACTGCCGTTTCATCATTATCTTCCACCTTCTAAATCTTCTTGATGGATCTATCGATACTTTTTAACGGTTCAACGATGGGTTTATACAAATCTTGCGGATATTCGTCTTCGGATTGATGATCTCTTTTCACTAATGGAAACTTTTTTATTGGTTTGTTTCTTAGATCATGATGCGTACATTTATCCTCCATTTTTATCCTACGTTTGTAACCTTGGTTCCTCTTTTTTGTATACATTCAAGTGGAACTCCAAAAAATATGAACATTAGTTTTAGCGGCAAGAACATCAAAACACAAACGTGGAACGTATCTAAACGTGTTTTTTTTTTTTTGTACGTTTCCTTTACGATTTACATTTGTTTATTACACTTCTTGATATCGTGACATCATGAAGGTCCTGCGGGGTTTCGTAGAGCGATCGGTTGGTGATGGCACCACGGGGTAACCAGATTTACTTGGAATTTACGTGGGAGAAATTACACATTCTAAGGTGGGTTGGCACTAAATTTATGTAGAATTTGCATGTGTTTTGGCAAAATTTACGCACAACATCCTGATGGTAATGTTGCCTACTTTCTAAGTGTCGCACTTGGCATACTTTGGTAGTACTTACAGGGTATAATTTGGTAGAATTTACACATCCCAATGGGGAGGGAGGCCCCCGAATGGGGATCCAACGGGGGTACTGTAAAGACATGCATGGTAGTAAAATTGTGCCGCCCATCTAGATGGATTTAATCCAGAGCATGACAAGTGGGAAGAGGGTTTCAACGCACAATGTGCGTGTAATTAGATGGTTACACCCCCACACAGATAGATAGATGAAAGTAGAAAGTGCATAATTTTCCCTATAAAGGCACTTTTAGCAGTAAAAGAGTGCTGAAAGTGCAGAATTTTCCCTCTAAATACATTCTTAGCAGTAAAAAAGTACCGAAAGTGTACAGTTTTCCCTCTAAAGACACTCTTAGCAGTAAAAAAAAAGTCCTGAAAGTGCTTAATTTTCTTTCTAAGGACATTCTCAGCAGTAAAAAAGTACTGAAAGTGCATAATTTACCCTCTACAGATACTCTTGGCAGTAAATATTGTAAAATGAAGCTGATCAGTGCTATGTAGGAGCAAGGAAGAAATCACCATCATGCGGGATCATGCAACGAGCGGTGAGAAGCTAGTGGCCATCTCTTTCTGGCCATCCTTGGACAAACACACCACATGTTCACACGTAGAGCTCAACTTGTAACCGTAAAGTCTTTTGAGCTGCGTAGTACGCGGCTACTTGACCAACTGGGGTCCACTGTCACTTAGGGGCTGGGATCAGTATAGTATCAGAACAGGACGATGATATTCTGCATAAGTATTGTATTTATGATAGATAATAAGGCAGCATTTTTATGCGTCTCGAACCTGAAGGTGCTCCAAGCTCAGGGCATCCTGTCATAAATAGAATAGAGTAACGTAGCTTCAGGAATTTACATTTACTCTCATCCAGATCGTAAAAAATGTGCTATCCCACCCTCATCCAGATCGACGATGTTTAAAGATTTGAGTCCCATGGGGGGCGACTCTTTACTCTCGTCCAGTTCATCAAAATGTGATTTCCTACCATCGTCCAGATCCCGTGGGGGAGTCACATGGGGTGGGGCAGGGGGAGCGAGGGGGGGGG